>JAJOZX010011912.1:50000-106642 GCA_023014485.1 Bathynomus jamesi | reverse complement strand
TTTATTTACGCTTCTTCCTACTTTATTATTATCTCTATTTCTTCGTATAGTTTCCGGTAGCCACGCCGAGTTCTGACTCTAAAAGACCGTTAAAACAATGGGAAGGGGGATATTAATACTCTTATTAACACTTATTACGTTTTATTAATTTCGAAAGTGGTTTAGTTAATTAGGGGATATGCGAGTATGAAATATTACTAAATATATTTAGGTCGGAGAGGGCGCAAAACAATTTAACTTTAAGATCACATGGCTCTAAATCTTACGCGTATCGCGTCTACCTCAAGACTGAAAAACCGTTATAGGTAGTCCACTCTCCGGGCCTATTAGGATTACCAACCCTACCCATTTTAAACAATTCAAATCTAACAACCATGCTTTATCGTAATCATCACAATTTTTAGTAAATTTATATTAAACATTATCTTATTTAATTAAACAAATTAATATTCTTAACTAAGCATTACTACACTCGCATCACCCCCTTGAAAATAAGTTTTTCCATTAGGAAAACTTATTAATATCGTTTAACAATGTCAATAAATTTATTCAACAAACTTATATATTTTGCAATTTTTTTTTTTTTTTTTTTTTTTTTTAACACTTATTCAAAGTTTAGAAATAGACAAGAAATAATAGAATGACAATTCCCATACATATATTGTATCATATTATAAAACCGAAAACTTTATAATTTTCACATTTGCATAAAATAACATTTCACTCTAATAATTAAATTACAACCTGTAACTAATCTATACATGCCAAAAAAAATAACAGAAAATTTTCTTACAGTGGCTACACAAATCCAAGTTCACAATCTATTCCCGCGATTTCTCATCAACGATCGCTTTACATTCGAAACAATTATTTGTATAGTTATACAGTTACTATCAGGGCAACATAGAAAAAAATAAGAAAAAGTTTACATAAAATACTGACCAAGAGCGCACATACTATTTCACGAAAAACAACAAATATGGGCAATAATCGGACCCTTTTCACTTATAATTTCATTAGATAATAATCAGTACATTATTTGCTGGACGTTGTTTAGATGACACTCCGCACGCTGACAACGGATTTCAATTTTCAATCGCAGCTCTCCTGCTCACTTCGCTAGAATGCAAGGGATTGCATCAATCAATATGCAACAGGGCAGCACGCTATAATGGTTCCGCTCTCTCTCCAATGGCGAAAAAAAAAAACAAGAGACGTCCAATTCTAAAAGGATCAGGGGGGGAGATATCTGAAAGCGGGACCACGCGCTGGAATTGGACGGAATTTGCAATTCTAGAAGTCGATGAAGAAACTCGCCTTGTCTCATCTCCACTTTTGTCGGTGAACGCTGCTCTTCCTACGTCCAGCTGAAAGACTCTTCTACTGGCAACAATCAAACGATGACTCCGCCGTAGGCCGTTTCCCAACGAACCTACTGTATGTCTGTATGGACAGTACAGTCGTAGGCGCCCGTTCAAGCTCTCGTGGCTTGTCTACCGCGCGCTTTGTTGACACATATTTAGCGAAGCATTCGAGCAACGTGACCAGCTACTGCCCGAAAAATACCAGTAGACCATCTTCGATCGAAACTTTCGTGTACCAAGACCCTGCACACGTAAATTTCTCTTCTCTTCCGGAACTGTCCTGCGCCAAGTCCCTGCGCATTCGGTTCCTCTCTTCTCTCTTCTCTTCCGAAACCATCCTGCGCCAAGTCCATGCGCATTCTGGTTTCTCTCTCTCTCTCATTGGTGATCGATCACCTATCCGGTCGACTAAACTCACTTGATGGAACTCGGATTCAACTTGGTTGACCCCAAACTGAGTCTTGCAATTTTGAAAAAAAAAGTTTATTCTAAACGTGTTTCTGTACTGCTTATCATTTCATATTTAATTTATCAAATTCTTTCGACAATTCACTTCGAAATACTAACTACACATTTGCTCTGGCCAAATTCACGGAAAAAAATAAATAAAAATTTCGCAAAAATTTAATCAAATCTAGCTACCAATAAGGTCACTTATGGCAGTACAGCAGAGAAGATAAAAAAAAGTCATAAAACGCTAAACAAAATTGTACAGTATAAATATAAAAGCGCCCATACATAGTAACTGTTGTATAATTTAAGAATTATTATTGTTCAAACTATCGTCAGAAATCACCTCAATACCTCTAAATACAAAAGACAAAAATGAACCCCAGAAACTTCATGTCATCCATTCTCTGACAATCATGAACCCTCTTGCTTTGAGGAGGAGCACACAGACGCCACAAAAACGTTACTGGCTATCTATGAGGCTCCATTTCCGAGTGTACACTTGAGTCAATGTTTCAAATGCACTAGTTAACTCCGACTGAAGGTTTAAACAATAATAATTTTCTAAACAGTTATTAAAAAGTAAAAAAAATTTAAATATTACTACCAAAAATTATTTTAATACAGTAATTCCAACTTGAAACGTCAAATTTCATAAGAATTGAACTTGCAATTCGCAAATTACATCTGAGATACAACTCTCTCCTTCAACAGAAACCTCAGTATGGTTTTCAAATCACAGAAATCTCAGCAATTTATCGTTTCCAAGTGAAAATACAAATTTTTATCGTTATACTAAATAAGAATAGATCATATGTACTAAAAAATTACACACAATCCACTGTAAACAAAACTAAAACATTTCCTAATTGAGAGCGGTCGCTTTGTTTGTAAGCGAACCTCTATACAAATATCCCTAACCGAATGAAACTGCATTATATCCTAACATAATTTCGTAATATTTTCCATGCAAACGCTCAAACTAAAAAAAAGGACATTTTTCATTTCTAATTCCAAATTAAAATTTCAAATTAAAACATCCTTTTTAGAATACAATCTAAATTTGAACTAAAAATTTTACCATTGTCATTGAACTGGAAAGAAAAATAAAAATCGGCCTACCTGTATAATAAATTGATTATTGAATGAATTTATAAAACGTAAGGAAAATATATGAAAAAACTTCTACACAAATTTCTGTAATTCAAAAAAATTATAATATCGAGATTTAGTAAAATGTGTACCGTAACTCACATTGGCCGCCAAAATAAAAATAAAATTTACTGCCGCTTTTAGGCCTATTTAATAAATTCAATGTTATGCGTGAAAGACAATTAGAATTTATCAACATTTGTGCTTTTAAAGAAAAATCCTATGCTTATTTATGTTAAACCAATGAAAATTTTGTTAAATAACTAAAAATTTACTACTCAATAGACATACCGTAATAACGGTTAATCTCCGAACAATATTTTACGATAGGCCTACAAGAAATTCTTCTTAGTACGATACAATAGCCATTTTACCAAATATGTCGGAATTGTCGTGAAATAAACGAAAGAAACAGAGGAAAAAAAATAGATAACCAGCTTACCTACCAAATTGTATATAATTAATGAGTATAAAAAAATATCCAAAACAACTTTTATAGAAAATTTCACAACACAATTTCGCTAGTTCCATTAAACCAATGTAGCTTATTTTTGAAATTTAACACAATCCTATACGGCCCAATCTGACAATTTTTAATATCTTTAAGATTTATTTTTCGATTTGTCCCTTAACTGTAACGTAATCCTATTTTAGCGCGAAGCGAGCAAAGCAAAAAGCCCGTAAACCTATATTTACAAAATAATCCTATTATTATATACAGGCAATCGAAATATAATCAAAAATCTGCTAATGAAACCCAGAAAATTTCTCATGTTCATGAAATGTTGTACTATATATGTATATATACCCAGAAATGCGATACAAATTTTCGCTGAAACACTTTAAAGACCATATAAATTGTGTATCATACTGTATTTAAACTAACAATTCACTTACGTACAAATTATTCTTATTATTATGATTTATTACAATTCACTAATTCCAAAAGTTTTAAACAAAAAGTAAAAAGGTAAGCTGAAAAAGTGAAGAGACGAAAAGAAAAGAAAATTGAGTCTTCAGGCAGCACGATAATTTTCAAACTATACCCTCTCCGCGACCGAATGAACGAAACTTTTTGAAGCGACGCGACTCGGAATAATTTGGAAAACAATGGGCGCGCCATTTTGAATTTTCATTTATAATGAATTTTAAGGAATGAAAATCGAAATTTGCCTGCAAGCGGGATAAACTTTGCATTTAGATATTTTAATAATCGAAATAAAATATTCATTAACGCTATTTGTTATTATACCGGGTTTTAAGAATTTTAATCGAAATACTAACACGTGGGTAAGCCTCACAAAATATGATGTGTAAGACCACCGCTAGCCACCAGATGTAGTGAACGTTTTATTATTTCTTTTCTTCATTATTTATTTACGCTTCTTCCTACTTTATATATCTCTATTCTCGTATAGTTTCCGGTAGCCACGCCGAGTTCTGACTCTAAAAGACCGTTAAAACAATGGGGGGGGATATTAATACTCTTATTAACACTTATTACGTTATTAATTTCGAAAGTGGTTTAGTTAATTAGGGGATATGCGAGTATGAAATATTACTAAATATATTTAGGTCGGAGAGGGCGCAAAACAATTTAACTTTAAGATCACATGGCTCTAAATCTTACGCGTATCGCGTCTACCTCAAGACTGAAAACCGTTATAGGGTAGTCCACTCTCCGGGCCTATTTAGGATTACCAACCCTACCCATTTTAAACAATTCAAATCTAACAACCATGCTTTATCGTAATCATCACAATTTTTAGTAAATTTATATTAAACATTATCTTATTTAATTAAACAAATTAATATTCTTAACTAAGCATTACTACACTCGGTGTGCTGGAGTTTTCTCTGTTCTTTTGGCAGAACATTAAAAGTTTCGGGCCTCGTATTCTCAGAATATTTTCCATCCTTGTTTTCATGGCTCCACATCTCACCATGGTTGGGACAGTGTAGAATCTGCTGCTTCTCTCATTCCAGCGTGTTTCTGTTTCATTTCTAAGGTTAGGGACACAATCCTCGAGTACTTTCCATATGTATATTTTTGTGTACATAGCGCTGCTTTCTAGGGAGAAGGGTTTCAGGGATTGCAGTCGTGACCAGTAGGTCTTCAGCTTTCTTTTCCTCTATTTTCTATTTAGAGTAAAATCCTTTGTATGGCTTTATGTTTGCAATATCTCGTTTCCTGTATGGGCTTCCGAGTACTGAGCAATACTTACTTATTGGTAGGACTAGACTCTTCCACAATTTTAGCATGATGTTTGCTTTTCTGCTGTGGAAGCTCGTCAAGATAATTCCCATTACTTTTTTAGTTGTTGTGATTCCAAAGTTATCGTGCTCTCTGAATTCTGCATCCGCTGACATTATTACTCCACGTTTACTAACACGTGGGTTTTGTTATCAATTTGGCTTGCAGTATTTTGTATTTTTGTTCTGTAGCTCCTTGTTGTCACCATATCTTAGAATTTGGAATTTTTCCTTAACGTCAAATTGTTGTCTTTCACCAACTTCAATAATGTTCAATGTTGTTTAGTAATTTTTCTATGTAACTTCGTTTGATATTTCCTTGCATATCTTTGCATCATCCGCGAAACACACCACGATATTGTCATTGATATCTGCATCAATATCTGTAATCAGTATTATAAACAGCAAAGGAGCTAATACTGTACCTTATGATACAGAGCAGACGACTTCTGAGACTTCAGATTTGACTCCATGTACTACTACTCTTTGTGTTCCTTTGGTCAGAAAATTAGATATCCACCATCTTACCTTTCCAGTAATTCCTGTATTCTTAAGTTTGTGTGCAATAATCCTATGATGATGATCACATTTATCGAAGGCTTTAGCAAAATCTATATATTACATCTGTGTTTTGCACTCAAAATAATGTTTCAAGTATTTTCTCTTGGTGGTCTAATAGCTGTGATAGGCATGATCTTCCATCTCTGAAGCCATGTTGGCTTGGCTTGAATAAATTTTTTTCTTGTAGGTTCTTAGCAATTTTTGCCTCTAATCATACGTTCGAAGCATTTTATAAGGTGGGAACTGCTGGCCGATATTCTTAGTTAGGCATTACTCTGTTATATCTTGTGAATAAAGGGTTAATGTCCACGTTCTTTAATGAAGGTGAATTTGCCCTATGTCGAGTGATTTTTTCCATAGTAAGTAGAGGCTAGACAATAATATCTTTACATTTCCTCAGAAACTTGCCACTCCATGTGTCTGGACCTGGTGCAGTTCACTCTTTTTTTCTGGGTCATTTGTATAGTCGGTCGCCCCACCTTTTAAAGGATCAATACTCTATTTACATTGAATTTTTTCATTTCGCAAACGCGTAGAAGTATTTTGGGTTATTTTTTATGGTTTCTGCTACCTTGATTTCCTCCTCATTCTTCTTGTGGGAGTTTTTTCTAGAGTCTCCTTGCTTCAGTTCTGCATCTGTACAGACTTTTAGGTTTGTTTCTGTTGTCTAATTAATGTCCTGATTTTATTTTTGAACTTGCTACTTTTTTTTTCTTCTGAACATGTTTCAGCAATATGGGTTTAGTTTAATTTTCTATTAGAGATAATATTACTTCTGGAGTTTTCTCGTGAAGGAGCAACTCCCAATTTACTTTCTTTAAATTTTCATTTACACTTTCCCAATCTACTTTCTTTGAATTCAAATAACCTTCAAATATTCCTTCAGACTTTCCGAGATGGTTTTTTGGGTGGTACTATAGCGTGATTCCTACCGGTGACTTCGATACTATAGGGTGATTCCTACCCGTTTTGGTTCGAAACTACAGTACTGTAGAGTGTGATTCCTATCCAAGGTATAAATGAAAATATAATAAATATAAAATGCTATTTATTATTCAATTTTCTTTATTTAAAAAATAGTTTCGGTGCTACTATAGTATGTGGTCTACCTACGATTGGTTAGGTTAGTCACGATATTTTCGTTAAAACTAACGAAAATATGACTAAACCTAACCAATCGTCAAGGGCGATGGACATTGGAATGTAACAAGCAATTAGTAAACAAGGTAAGAAGCTATAATTAAAAGGTAGACCGCCGAATCCAGGTAGGAATCACGCTATAGTAGCACCGTTTTTTGTTCTCTGGTTACTGACTTGAATTGCCTATCGATTGTGGTCCTTTTTATTTTTTATTATTGTGTCATTGTTATTGGTCATAATTAAAAAAAAACGTTCTCTTTTGTATTCGCTTCACAGATTTCCTGGTAAGTGCGTAATATTCCTTAATATCTAGTAGCATTATAGCCTAGGTTCTATCACTTTTGTAATGTTACCACGAAACTTCTGAACATATATAACTTCGTCATTTATTCTCCCATGTTATGAGTGAAAAGTTAAAATCTCCACAGACTAAAATATTTGTTGTCGGAATTTTGAGTGAATTAACATGTTCTGTTTCATTTGTTACGAAAATTAGTGAATTTTTTGTAGTGTTTGGTGGTCTGTACACGTTCATTATGATTAGGTTCACTTCTTTTGCTTCTAAAATAGGAATTTTGACTGTGCTGTTTGATTTGCTTACCTTCACTTCACATGTGTGTGTGTGTGTGTGTGTGTCTTTCATGCAAATGTAACAGCCTCCTCCTCCTCTAGTAAATCTCACCGTTTTGTATATACTGTAGGTCTGTATTGTTACCGTTCGTTTGCCTAGCTGCTCTTATGGGTTCAAAAAGCAATGTGGTGGTTATAAACTATTTGACTAAGCTACACTTGGGTCCATTAAAAGAAACATTCAAGTCAAATATATTTACACTACCTATAATCTAAACTTAAATTAACACCGAGACCACGCACTTAAAGTAAACTATCACTTCACTTCAGCTAGTCTCAATCGCAGTGGTGTCTCAAAACTGTTAATCTTAATTTCCGCTGCCGCAAGTGATTTAGATGGACAGGCAAGGATAGGTTTTGTTCCCAATCCTGCCTTGACTTCCAAATTGATGACGCTTAACCTCGGAACTGGGCCACAAAACGTTCTGACCGTCACGTTCAGCTCCGGTAGACAGCCGTTCCAATTACCAGGAATTCAGTTTCCCAGCCAAACCTAAGCGCAGTTCCACATTCCAGATTTGAAGCCTATTGGAACAATGAGACAAATACTTTAAAAATACACGTACAATTCGATATTTCAAGTTCTTGCAGTAAACAATTTCAACTATATCTTACCTCGGATCATCTGAAGATCAGGGCCCCCAGCCTCAATTACCAAATGATATCTTCGTTAAAACTAACGAAAATATCACGACTTAACCTAACCAGTCGTCAAGGGCGTACAGTTGGCCTAACTGGCATTCAATTTAATTTATTATTATATTTAGTACTGTAAAGCAAAAAACAAGAATACTTGGGGGCCCTGATCTTCACGTGATCCCTTACCTCGTATAGAGGCTTCATTACTTTCACTATAGGCAATGTTCAAACACTACTGTACCTTGTACCCTGTACAATAATCACAATTATAAATTTTCAAATTATGTTTTATATTAAAAGGAAAACAAACTAAATATTAATCACAATTCAACAATTATTTACACATTAATAACAAAAAATATACATTAACATGAAAATACAAAAGAAAATTACCTGAAGTGACCACAGATTTAATACCGACAACTCAAACTTTTAACTATCCAACTTTCTTGAAATTTCTGTAACTTGAATCTCCCGCTTCCAACCTTTTATTGTTCAGATAACAAGCACGAATCATCCCCAAATAGGGTTTCTTTCCCGGGATCCCGGCTGTTTTTATTGGATTTGAAAATCCCGGGAATTGGACAAATATCCCGGGAAATCCCGGAATTTTAAAATGACTTAATTTATTTTTTATTGATTTATTTGTTTTTCCTTTTGTTAGTAGAAGACTCTTGGGTAGAATTAAAGAAAACTGCATAATATTTACCACATTTTATTCTACATTTCTGCTTTCTTAAATGAACACCTACTAGCATTAGCAACTTAGAGCAATCTAAACGTGGGCCCGTATGCCAAAAACTGGCCGAGGGAATGTCGCTAGCGCTGCGTATAATACAAGGAACCGAGTCTCAGTATATTATCTAGCGATCGCAGGCAACTCATCTTGCATGCAACTTCTTACTGACGCACAGACAGCGTTGCTAGACGTACGATAATTATCGCATAAATACGATAATTTTGACTTTTGTACGATGTTTTGAATTGAATATTATTTGTTTTGAATTGTGATATTGAATTTCAATTTTACTACTATTTTTTTTTTTACAAAGCTGGGCTACTTTTTGTCATAGTTTTGGCATCTTTCTTGCAGTGTTTCCAGAAATTTTTAGCCAAATTATGTTAAACCTGCTGCTAAATTATACTAAATCGCCTAAAATTATGCTAAACCTGTTTCCATTTTATGCTAAATATATGCTAAATAATTATTTTCATTTTATGGGCTATTTTTAGGGAAGAAAATACATAATGTTCATTTTCTTCATTTTAGTCAGTTTAGCTACTTTTATAATAAACTCTGAGTCAAAAAAGGAGAAAAAAATGGGTTTAAAAAATTGTGGAGAAAGATAGATATAATTTTCAGTATTCTTTCTACATCAAAAATAAAAAGGCATGCTAATGTCACTCACTAAATCATCATAATACATGAAACCATTCTTATTTCCTGAGTACGCATGATAAATATTATGTTTAATAAATAGCTACCACTGATTGGTAAACTCAATTCAAGTATTACAATGCAAAAGTGGTCATCTAGGCATAAGTAATTGGTTATCCCAATTCTAAAAGGGTATTTTATCACTGAACAATAAAAAAAAATTACCGTTCTCTTAAATATACAACCATTTCCTGGATTGATTTCCCAGGATCCCGGGAATTGGCTTCATTTTTCCGGGATTTCCCGGGATGAAGAAAGCTGCATATAAGGAGAAACCCTATCCCCAAACTTCCATTACTATATTTCACCTCGCTCACTTTCAAATCACTCACACCAAACTCTAGTCTCACACCCTACCCTACCCTACCCTACCCTACCCTACCCTCTCTTACATTACCCCCCTTCCAAGAATGACAACAGTCATTCTTCCACATAACCATTATCCACTTAAGAGTCAGATACTGAAGGGAAATGGATAAAACTAACAACCCTTCAATTACCGATTTACCGTAATGTTTACGTTAAATAAGAACCTGACAATTTCTTTACGTATCACAAAAAATTATATATATATATTTAAAAAACAATAAGAACTTACCAAAACAAGTAATAGTACAAGTATAACATTTCTTGCAAAGTGATATAAATATAACAATAATTTTAAATCACATTAACTGTAAATAAAGGTTCAACACAAACATTAACAATTTTACTAAAGATCCTGAACAATTTATTCTTCACCTACTGTTTCCTTTTTCTTAAACCCCGTGGCCACTTGTATTCAAGTGCTCTTTGCTGAACATTGGGAATATCTTCCACTGTTCCCTTTGATCTTGTACGATAACCTGATGATACTGAAAATATCTTTGACAAGCTTCTCTTAGTCTTCACACTGCCACATAAATCCTCTGATTTACCACCAACATACCAAATTCTTGCTCTCTATCGCCAGAATTCACACAGTTTCTCTAAGTTCACATCAGACCATTCTATACTTCCATCACTTGAACATGCGTTAAAGGTACCAAATACATACATTTCTTGTTCTTCACCTTTTCTTATTCTCATCAGAGTCCCACTTACATCACTCATTTCATCATTTTCATTCTGAACCAAGTCATCTTCATACACACTGTTCCGCTCATTTGACTCAGAATCCTCAATTCTATCAAAAAAATCCACTTCACCTGATAAACTCTCCAGCTTGTCAGACCAACTGCGTTCTTGGTCCACCCAAATCACACTCCTTTGTCTCAGTTTGTACAGAAACATCTACACCTAAACGACTACATTGTTCACCAGCCACTCCTGTCATTTCAGTTTGAGTCATGAAGTTACATCGCTGAACCTCACATTTCTTTTCATAAGCCTTTAATTCTTCTTTCAACTTCTTATTCGACCTTTCCAAATCATTCACCTTCTTCGCTATATACCTAAAATTGTAAATCCCTTCCTCCTTCCGTTCACTTTCACTTCCAAAAACACTATCTTCTTCACTCGAAGAATCACTCCCAGATGACAGAGGCATTTCTTACTACTACATTAAACGTTCTACTTTTCACGACTTCTCTATTCTCTGGATCAATACTTTCTCTACAAACGTCACCCATTACATTTACCCTACTAGTCTGTTCTTGTCTGTTAAAATTCTCTTCTAAATACTGTGGAGGGTCTGCCCACAGCTTCAAGTGACTATGGTGAGCTTGCAAAACTCTGCCATCCTTTCCAATCACATAAGAAACACCACCATTCAACAGCTTCTGCACAACATACGGGCCATCATATCTTTGACATTTTCCTACCCACACTTCGATCGTTCGTAATTATCTTGCGTAGCACCTTTACACCTACTGCAAAAGGTAAAAATGCAGGATGTCCTTCCAACCATTTCGCTTTCTCCTGCGACAAAGACAACATACTCCACTTACATGCGCTTCTTCTAACAGTTTACTTGCAGGAGAGACTCCAGTTCGTGCATGCACTGCGTTGTTATACACCATTAAAGCTTTTGTCATATATTCATCCCAATCATTCATTCTCTCACCCATATTACTCAATAACCCAGTTAGTGTTCTATTCACTCTTTCTACCGCGCCGTTACAAGCTGGTTCATAAGGACTAGCATACACATAACTAATACCATACTTCTCAAGCATTTCCTCAAAAGCTACTGCTCTAAACTTGGGACCATTGTCCATCAACATCTTCACAGGTACGCTTAACATCAGGCACGTCGCCAGGTCTATAATCATAGGGGGTCAATTCATAGATGGGGGGCGAGATAATCTGTTCAAAGGCTTCGAATCAGATTTACCAAATTTTATTAAGAAAAATATATTTTACTTCCGTTTTTAATTACGTAGGTAAATTTTTGTATAAACTTACAATAATTAAATGTTTGTATAATCTTTTGCATTTAAAAAATCGAAAAAATTAATTTCTTCTTTCAGTTAAAAGTACGAGCAATATATAATCAATATTATGACGATAAATTTTGGGGTTTAGTTTCAGATCAAACTAACATTTACGGGATGCAACGTTTCAGAATAAGTATTTCTTATAATATAAATAAAAAACAAACTCGTTATTATTTTCCTTCTTCTAAATTAATAGGAACGACCAAAAAAATTTTGTTTTCAAAATTATTTTTTCACTCAGGACTGAAGAGGATATATAAAGGCAGAAAAAATCAAATACCATGGACTTGTATTTCAATTACTCTGCTTTCACTCAAAAACTTCCTTAATTTTATTTAGTTCATTTACTAGCATCACAGAACCCTTTTCTACTTTTACTGATACAATGGGCTTCATAACTCACCTGTTTTAGACGATACAAATGAAAAGGCACAGGACAATGGCCCGAGTTTAAATTTCGGGGTTTGCAGCACCAATGCGGCGCCAGATTCAAAATAATGTTTATGCCAACTTCTTGTGAGACCGTATTTTTCCCTCAACGTTAGGCACAAGTGTAGATCGATATTCAAGGAGAGAGAGAGAGAGAGAGAGAGAGAGAGAGCGAATTAAGTAAATTTGAATTAGACGAATTGTAAACTACAACCATAAACCATTCAGCTTTAGTTTTGATGATAGTTATTTGATTTGAGGGGCAGTGCCCCCCATTGTCCCCCCGTGGCGGCGACTGGCCTGCTTAACGTACTAGGCAGTAATTGCTTCTCCAACACCGTTACAACCACTTTCGCACTTTTATTCTTAATTGCTCGAGCACATACCCACTTACTATAATGACCCACACACACCGAACATCCGACATTTCCATTCACCGTCCTATGCAGTACTACCAAGTCCACTGCAACTAATTCAAATAGCGCTCTTGTAATCACTTTCAGAGTTGGCGGAAAGGTAACTTGATGCCCCACCTTGAATTTCTGACAACGTTCGCATAATCTACATACATCGCCTACCACCATATACAATTTAGGATGTCATACATATCTAGATACCAATTCACTCAATATGTCCCTTCCTATATGAGCCAGCTCTCTATGTATTACAGCCACAATATGCACCATCTGATCAAATTCCACCACAGCTGCACATAATCCATTCGTCAAACTACTCCTTAGCAGTATTCCTTTAAATAACCCTCAATTCTTTCCATACTTTCTTAAAATCTTTTAAAAGAGGTTCTTTATCACTTGTACATTCGTTTCTCTACCTTTTCCTTCAAAAGTTTCAACTTATCAGATCTTTCTTGCAAACCCAGTATTACATTCAACGGAAGAAACGAGTCACGCAACCAGCACAACTTCTGTTTTTCAACTATTTCTTCTTGTATACAAAATGAAATTTTTTTTACACTTCCATGACACACACTCGCCCAATCCGGTATCCATTCGTTCACTTCAGGATTCAAAATTGCATTTTTACTAACATTTTTTATCTTAACTTCCGCTGGAGGGACACCACACGTCATGTATGCTTCACTCTTACCTTGCTCCGGTTGGTCCCTATTCAGACTGGAGCTCTCACGTTTAAATTAGTACGTTCATCACTCGTACTAGTTTCTCCATTTCCACATTCGTTCACATGCGCAGTACATCCCTGATTAACCAAAAACTGTTGTTTTAAAGTTTCTTTATTTCTTTCACCCACTGGCGCTTCGTACAATGTTTGCAAACGCAGTGCAAACTCGCCCAGTTTCTCATTGCTCTTTTTCTCTGCTCTCCAAAACTCTGACAAACAACAGGCTCTTCCTCTCTATCCTCTTCACACTAATTTCTAATTCGATTGACGATTGTATTATACCGCGCACACGTCTTGTAACAACTAAAATAGACCCGCAGGGCGTGACCTTCCAAAAAGTTACTAAGCTCAACCACCCATCGATTTTTATCCATTCCCATTTGTTCTTTAGCGTACCTCTCAAAATCAGCAATGAAGTCAGCAAATTTCTGCACTCTATCTTTGCCATACTTCCACGGTTTCGCTGCTCTAACATCACTTTTATCCATAAACAATTTTCGACACACTCACAATACTGCAAAGAAAAAACTTAACAGGACCGAAAAGGACCATTTTCATTAATGTGTTCTTGCTTCTGAAGTAAAAGCTACATTATTTACACATGTAGTAGAATATATGAAATACCATTTCTTGTAAAAGAAAATACCTTAATATAGCGGACATATTTTCTCAGAGTTATTATTTTCTAGAAATTGTCTAAAACTGAGGTGGACGCAGACTTTTGAACGCCACACACACACACACAAACACATATATATATATATATATATTATATATATATATGGAAAAAAGGACCAACACAACCGCAAACATTTTCGTTTATTTTTATACTTCAGACGTTTCGACAAATCTTTTGTCATCAGTGAATAAATCTTCAAACTTAACCCTTTAAGCCCTGAATTTTTTGTAGGGTTAAGTTATGAATGCTTGTATTTGAAACGTTAGCAATTTGTACCTTCAGTCCTTAAAGGGTTAAAACAAAAATAATAAAAATTACTGTACATCAATACAAAGAAAATTAAAATCATTAAAATTACATCAATACAAAAGAAAATTAAAATCATTAAAGTTAAATTAAAATTACCTCAACTGGTAAATACACAATGTTTACGTCAACCTCCATATTCGGCAGAAACAGAGAAAACTGTATGGTCAGTTAATTGGAAGGTATGATATATCTATGAAAGTAAGTTGGTTGGTTAGTTAGAAGAGCTGTAATTTGTAAGATGAACTATTGTTGTTAATGGAGGGTTTGTTTCTATAGATGTACGAAGATTCTAAAATTCGGAGTTCTGTAAGGTTATTGAATCTTGTTAGAATTTCGAACTGAGTTTTGTGAAGGGGATGGTTGTTTTCATTACTATGGTTTCTAATTGCAGATTGATTGTGATGGGTTACTGAGGGGATGATTGGTGTTTTGATAATTTCTTCTTATTTAATAGTAACCTTTACAGCCAAATTGATGGGGTAGCTATGAGTTCCCCGTTGAGCCCAACACTAGCAAATGCATCTAATATACTATTTCAGAAATGAAGCCTTATATACTGGGTGATCCAGATAAATGGGACCCATAAAAAAAAGCCAAATATTCTTAATATTTAATTCCTTTCATAAAAACTACATATCATTCGAAAGAGTAGAGTTACAAGTTTATTATGAAATATTTATTTTTTTAAAATGACTCCTTTCAAATGTGCTCCATTAGTTGCCAAGCATTCCAGTGTTCTCGCTTGTAAGTTCTGCATCACTTTTGCAAGTGTGTGCGGTGGTATGGCCTGTATCTCATTTGTGATGGCGGCCTTCAATTCTTGCAAGGTCGTTGGGTTATTTCTGTAGACCCTACTCTTTAAATATCCCCAGAGATAATAATCTAAGGGAGAAAAATCCGGAGACCTTGCGGGCCATTCAACGTCTCCAAATCTTGAGATTAACTCGCCTGGAAACGTTTGACGCAAAACTGCCATGCAGTTCCTCGTGGTATGGCAGGTAGCTCCGTCTTGTTGGAACCAGTGGTTTTCTAGACAAAGATCTCTTAATTTAGGAATAAGGAAATCGGTCAACATTTGTTCGTAGCGATCACCATTTACAGTGACCGTGTTTCCGGTGGAATCCTCGAAAAAGTACGGCCCTATGATCTGAGATGCAGTAAGACCACACCAAACAGTTACACGCTGACTATGCAACGGGACTTCGGTAATATTCAATGGATTTTCTGTTGCCCAGAAACGACAATTTTGTCTTGAAAGATCTTTGAGCTGAAACTACACTTCTTCCATGCTCATAATATTGCTCAGTTATGAAACGCAGCTGTTCCACAGTCCATGCAGTCATCTTGAAGGGTTAGTTTTAACTAACACTTTTATTTTGTTTTGTATCTTATCTTGTCTTGTATTGTCAAAACCTATACAATCCTGTACAAACTTGTAACTATCCTCTTTCGAATGATGCGTATGATTTTATAAAAGGACTTATACTTTAAGAGTTACAGGGTTTCTTTTGGGTCCCATTTCTCTGGATCACCCTTTATATATATATTATATATAATATATATATATTATATATATATATATATAGAGATGTAACAGTTTTTTGCGCACACATACAGGTCGCTACAATTGGTGTAGAACAATGCGGTTTTCACCATTCGATGCGTCTTTTTATTGTGCAGTGCCCATGCTAAAAAAAATTCCCTAACATAATTCCTTCCCCCTTTTAGGGGTACAGTTCTTCCCATGCCTGTACACGCATTTTTTTAATTTTTCATTTTTAATCAATTTTGGCACAAAATAAGTCAATATTTACTAAACATTTAATATCATTCGATTCACAAAAGATTTATTTATCGATTCAATTAAAAAAAGTATATATTTTTAAAATTCACAAAGAACTTTTACAAAAAACTAAAAACAAACATGCATTTTTAAAATTCAATGATTTTTATACAAAATATTTTGATATTTGTTATAATTTTAACATTTTTCGATTCACAAAGATTTCTTTATCGATTCAATACAAAAAATTACATAATTAAAATGGGCAATTTAAATAAACACGAGTTTAAAGTTAAACGAGCACATTCGAAATTATTTACCGTGACTTTTGTGCGTTTATTACTGTGGCTTTTGTACAAATAATTTTACGTATACACAAACAATTTGATAGGATATTGATTTATCATTCTATTTTTTAGTTGTCATAGAAATACGTTAATTAAGTTATCTGATTAGATGCGCTTTTATAGTTGAAGATCATTTTTAGAAAATTATTTATTTTCCCCACTTTAAAATATTACAAAATTTCTATTAGGTATCCTAATATCATTATGCCTGTCGCTGTAAGTAAGAAAATAGCAATTATTTTCCATTTTATGAAAATTTCGGACCCCCTAGGCCTACAAAACCAATTTTCCCCTTTTCTTTATCAAAAATTGTTGATTTTCGGAAGTCTTTCGGTTATAAATTTGTACCAGTCTATTGTTTATCTATAATAATAATAATAATAAAAAGACGTGTGTGTGTGTGTTCCAGCCATCAGCCATAACTCCAAAATGGAAGCAGTTACAAACATGAAACTTCACACACATATTGATTAGGTCCCGAGGTTGTGCATGAGGATGTTAATAAATTAAATAATTAATTTCAAAACATTAAATGACGTCATCAAGATCATTACGAAACCTATGGTAAAATTATTGAATACCCGGTTAGGTTCATTGAATGCCAGGTTAGGTCATCTGTACGCCCTTGACGATTGGTTAGGTTAAGTCGTGATATTTTCGTTGGCTTTAACGAAAATATCATGACAACCTAACCAATCGTCAAGGGTGTACAATTAACGTACCCGGGCATTCAATTAACGTACTCGGGCATTCAATTAATCTAATCGGGCATTCAGTTGACCTAACCGGCCATTTAATTAACCTAATCGGGCATTCAATTAACCTAACCGGGCATATATATATATATATATATATATATATATATATATCGTTCAAGATCCACCCCGGCAACGCTATTGTTGCACTCGAAACAATGAAAACTATGATTTGGCGGGCCGCAGGGCCCCCAATTACTGTCGGTTCAGTTATTTGGTCAATAAAACTACAGAAATGAACGCAGTCATGAAAATCTTAAGCTTCAAATCCGAGCTCATTGTATTAAGATTTGTGAAGCTTTAGATTTTCATGGCTGCGTTCTTTTCTGTAGTTTTATTGAATGAATAATTGGTTTGCCAGTAACTGGAAGGCCGCAGGCACCCCAATTATTGAGGCCCAAGGTGAGAGGAATAGGAATGATATCCAGATAAAGGGCTACTGATGTTCAAAATAAAATACGCCGTAGGCCCACAATCCAGCGGAAGCACCGCAGATCGAGCAAAATCGGCGCGTAGCGCCGACCTTTTGCTAGTTTCTTTGCTATTACAAAGAAATTTGGTTGAAAAATTGTCACAATAGTTTTAAACCCGTATATTACAGAAGATACGTGGATGACACTTTCTTAATATTTAAACATCCTTCAAACGTAAAACTTTTTCTTCATTACCTAAACAAACAACATATTAAGTACACATGTGAAAACGAAACAAATAATAGTTTACCTTTCCTAGATGTTCTAGTTAAACGGGCTAATAACAAGTTCCAGACCTCACTATTTAGAAAACAAACTTTTACTGCTTTGGGAACCAATTATTTAAGTTATGTTTTATAAATATTTTTTAAGACAGTACTTTATTAATAATTACTACCCTTCAAATCTTTTTGACAACCAATTAAAGAAATTTTTAAATAACACTTTTAATACTAAACTTCCCATAACCACAGTACAAAAAGAAACCAGATACATTAAATTACCTTTTTATGATTATTTATCATTACGTATTTGAAGTGAAGTGTCCGAACTGCTTAAGTCTAGTTATTCCCAAATAAATTTTAGATTCGCCCTCGTCAACCCTCTTAAATTATCAAATTTTTTAAAGTTTAAAGACAAATTCCCCAAAACTGTATGTCCTAATGTTGTTTATAAATACACGTGCGATAGCTGTAAGGCTGAGTATATCGGTAGTACTCAACCGTCTCCTCAGTAGTCCACCACAATCCACAATTAGAAACCATAGTAATGAAAACCATCCCCTTCACAAAACTCTGTTCGAAATTCTAACAAGATCCAATAACTTTACAGAACTCCAAATTTTAGAATCTTTATACATCTATAGAAACAAACCCTCCATTAACAACAATAGTTCATCTTACAAATTACAGCTCTTCTAACTAACTAACCAACTTACTTTCATAGATATATCATACCTTCCAATTAACTGACCATACAGTTTTCTCTGTTTCTGCCGAATATGGAGGTTGACGTAAACATTGTGTATTTACCAGTTGAGGTAATTTTAATTTAACTTTAATGATTTTAATTTCCTTTTGTATTGATGCAATTTTAATTTTCTTTGTAGTGATGTAATTTTAATTATTTTTGTTTTAAGGTTTTAAGATTCATAATTCACTGATGATGACAAAAGATTTGTCATTATATATATATATATGCAAAGAACCACAGGGAAAAGGAAAAGGAAACACGAAATCCGAGCGCTTTCGTGATATATTTACATCTTCAGGGACAAGATGATGTGAATATATCACGAAAGCGCTCGGATTTCATGTTTCCTTTTCCTTTTCCCTGTGGTTCTTTGCTTATTAAAAAGATCGTGTTGTTCTGTGATTTTATTGCATACATATATATACAGGGTGTCCCATAAGTCCGGCATCATAGGAGAAATTCATATTTTTCTATTTCCACAAACCATAATTCATATTTTTCTCTTTCTATAGGCTATAATGTCTGTGAGCAAGGAAGAACGAATCCAGATAATTCTACTCAGGAAATCGGAGTCAGAGACTTTGCAACAAGTCTACTAACACAACTCTGTGTTATTGGCTCGCGGTCTGGATGCAGTCTGTTAAATTCAGCAGCGGCCTCTCTTTGACTCCGATTTCCTATGAGTAGAATTATCTGGATTCGTTCTTCCTTGCTCACAGACATTATGGCCTGTAGAAAGAGAAAAATATGAATTATGGTTTGTAGAAATAGAAAAATATGAATTTATCCTATGATGCCGGACTTATGGGACACCCTATATATATATATTATATATAATATATATTATATATATATATATATATATATATATATATATATTATATATATATATATATATACGCACACACACAAATATACTGAGCGGCAGAAAAATCGGCCCACTTGGAATATCGCGAAAAGCAAAAAATTGGGCAAGCTTCTGTTTATAAAAGTTTTAAAATTCGAAAATTTAGTCTGAGGATTAAAAAATCCTCAAACATCTGCTTAATACAATTTATTATCAAAACGTACTGTACAAAAAATTGTAACTAAAAAAAAACCAACAACTTGTGATCTAGGGTTAATAATAAGAGGTGTTGCTTCCCCTAGCTTGAATGACTGCAGCCATTCGTCGATTCATCCCATGAATGAGATCGACGATCACATCCTGTGGGATTCCCTCCCATTCTACAGGAGTTAAAACAAGCTTTAACTGAATAGTGGGAGGGGCTACTAGACGAGCCCCTAAGACTCCGTACCATCGTGTCCCAGAGATTTTCTTTGGGGTTCAGGTCCGGACTTCGGGAAGGCCACTCGATTCGACGAATTCCAGCTTCGTCAAGGAAATCGCTAACGGCTCTTCCGCATGGGGTCTAGCGTTATTGTGCTGTAGAAGGAAGTCTTCGCCAACGAAAAGAGCAAAAAGGACCACATGCTCCAGCAAGATCTCTTCCACGTATCTTGCGGACGGCAATGACCCACCACCAACAACGACGAGCTCTGTGCGCGAGTTTGAAGTGATACCACCCTAGACCATGACTGAGCCTCCTCCAAAAGCAACCCTCCATAAAAGTGCACGTCCATCGGATGTTCGAAGATTAAATCTTCATCTGTCCGTGAACATTACTTGTCCCCATTGGACCATAGTCCAATTGACATGCTCACGAGCGAAAGCAAGACGAGCATTGCGTGGTGGGAGCAATTCCGGGCCCATTGCTGAACGTCTAGCATGTAAGCCACTTTCCATAAGTCTTCTTACGGTTCGCGCCGATACACTGACGTCTCGGCACCTTTCCAGCTCATTGCGGACGTTTGTGGCAGTGAAGCGACGATCTCGCAAAACACTCAAGACGATGAAACGATCGTCACGGGCAGATGTGCAGCGCGATCTTTCCAAATCCTGGTCTTCTGGTGTACTCTCCTGTCTCCACATAACGTTGGTAGACACGTCGAACCGTTGTTCTTAGAATTCGTAGCGCATCGGCGACGTAACGCTGGCTCCGACCATCTTCAATTAGGGCGACGACTCTTGCAACGTTCACGGCACTCAAATCCATTGTAAATATCCAATTCTGAAACCCAAAAGAATTAGAAGTCTATCTGTTACTGAACGCAAATGCTTATTCCCACTAGTGGAAGAAAAAAGTGGCACTAGCAGTCTAAGAGCAAATGAATGTTACTGTCGAATTCTTAAAAGAAGTCGAAAATTCGTTACAGCTAGTGTGTTCGCAGCTGACGTTGTTTTGTTTCGTTATTTGGTTGCCTCATAGACTATATTTTCGAATTTTTCTGCTGCTCAGTGTATGTACTGTATATATAATAAATAAATATATATATATATACACACACACGAGGACTGGTCAAATAGTTCCGGGACAAATGTATTTATTATAAAACTAAATGTCACATAACCCTATCAAATGTCTCCTTCAAAGTAGTCTCCTTCTGACTGTAAAACAGTGATTCCAGCGGTCCAGCCATTTATTGAAGCACCTGTTATACTCTTCTTTCGGAATGTTCTTCAATTCTCGTGTTGCATTTTGTTCGATCTCTGCTACTTCCTGAAATCTTTTTCTCTTCAGGGTGTTTTTCAGCTTGGGGAACAGGAAAAAGTCAGAGGATGCCAAATCCGGCGAATACGGTGGTTGGGGAACCAGTGGAATGTTGTGCTTCGTTAAGAATTCCCTTATGGAGAGTGCTGTGTGAGAGGGCGCATTGTCGTGATACAACATCCACGAACCCGACGCCCATTTTGCCGGGCATTTTGCACTCTCCATAAGGGAAAAATATTTCAGGAAGTACCAAAGATCGAACAAAATGTGACACGAGAACTGAAGAACATTCCGAAAGAAGAGTATAACAGGTGCTTCAATAAATGGCTGGATCGCTGGAATCACCGTTTACAATCAGGAGACAAATTTGATTGGGTATGTGACATTTAGTTTTGCAATAAATGCATCTATCCCGGAACTTTTTGATCACTCCTCGTGTGTATATATATATATATATTACATACACTGTCGTGATTCCCATTCCTTCACTTATAATTCATTATTTACTTTACTTTCTATTCAATTTCTCCTTATCTTTCATCATTCTCTCTACACTCGCTTCGCTGTACTTTATAAATATGGATAGACGTGGCCGTGGGCGCCATTATAATTTGAATCAGGCGAGGAAGACGGGGTGGTTAATTATACACTTCATTAACACTTTACTGACTTTTATTTATACCGAAACACTTTTAGATAAACGGGGTAATGCGAGGGGGAAATTAACGTTAGCATTCTAGTCGGAGAGAGATACAAAAGAATATTCTAAATTTACAAAAACATCGTAATACACAAAAACACCTTATTTGGCTAATAGCCGTCCGATCACTGGAGGGCATTTCCAGTGGCGGCTCGTGCCTAAGCTGCAGAGCTGCAGTCCCCCCAGACACTCACTGCCAGGCGTATGATTCCTTCAGACTGTTGCAGCTCCTAGGCACGAGCCGCCACTGGGCATTTCTACCCAGCCTTCTAGCTTGAGCAGCTTTTTATTGTTGCCAACTAGTATTTTATAAACAAACCATTATTTAACGTAATTGCATTTCTTATTAAATATTATCATCTTTATTAAACAAACATTAGTAATTCAGCGCCGGCATTAGGATATTTCGGGCCCTGTGCAGAGTATACTGTACGGGCCCCCCATGACACAAGTCAAATTGTTTTTCATTGCTAATCATTTTATTTTAGTAAATTGTTAACAAGTACAAGTAAAATTTAACTGTACAAGTGCACCTGTAATAGAATACCAACAGCCTTTATTATTACTACTACTTATTACTTTATTATTATCAAATATTTAAACTATCATAAGAGGTTTCAACCAGCGCCGGCATTAGGATATTTAATTAGGAATAGGATAATTCAATTTAATTAGGATAAAAAATAAATTACATTAATTTACACCAATTTTGGCACTCTGACGTCGATGGTAAATTTCTGTGAAATTTTCGGGCCCCATAAGTTGCGGGCCCTGTGCGACCGCACGGTTCGCACACCCCTAAGGCCGGCACTGAGTAATTTCTTATCACCAAAACACTTTAATTCTTAGACATTACTACAACACGTTATATTTTGATTTATCATCGAAGTAAAGCCGCGCCCTGATGACACAATTATTTTTGTAATTCCATTCATTTAATAATTCGTACGTTAGTATATGACTAATTTCCTTGCGAACGGAATTCACACGCCAGCGACGCAGACGGTTTCTTTGATTTTACCTGGGAAACAATGGATTGTGAGACGCTCGCTTCTCCATAGCTCTCAGGTGACGTCAACCACTTGCGTGGTGGCGTAGGCAGGTTCCATTCCTTTGATTATATAAAGAGGGGTTCAACGTCCTTACGGCAGATTCCGAGGAAACGGGTCTCCGGGCTGACGAGGGAAAGTCAGCTCGTTAGGGAATTGCTTTTAGAAATGGAAGATTAATGGGTTTTCAATTGGGATAGGAAATCTACAAGATCCACAAAGTGGTCTGTGATTGCGGGATTTCAGACATCGAGACGTCTTCCCGATCCAGGAGCACTATATTATACCCTTTTGGAGTAATACCTTTTTATTCACTTCCGAGGGGCGTATAATAGTAGTGTCAGAAGTGGGATCAAAGTAGATTTTTCTTTATCCCATTTCTTCAGCCAAAGACACCAACGTTGGCTGAGACACGTGCATGAGAACCATCTGCACGGAAAAGAAGACGGAGCTACGAGATCGAGGACAGCTGCTCAGGCCCACTTAAAAATCCCATCCTTTGACACTTCAAGCAGCGGACGAAGAACAGAAGGATTGACGTTTCTTTTCGGGGTAAAGGAACCCGAAACCGGACGTAATAGGTGAGCGACCTTGGTAGCATAAAGTGCACCCCCCCCTCAAAAGTCCTCCAGAAGGAACCCTCGAGTAACCGAGCCGGAGGATTCCGCCGAACAACGAAGCTTTTTATCCCACCTAATAGTCATTTTAAAATGATGACATTACTGTATATACTACTAGCTTGAAATTAGTGATTCAATATTTATATATCTAATACGTGCTCAAATCCATAATTGAGTGAGTACTCTCTAACTGAAGTGAATAATCTCTAACTGAAATTAGTGATTAAGTGAATACTTAACCTTCGTTTAAGGCAACCTACCTTTAAAAATAATTAGTGAAAATTTTAATAACCTTTTAAAATGGTAAATTTTAGTATACGTGCTTACATGTGCATTCTAGATTAAAATTGGTTATTAAATTGTGTTAAATTTGTTAATAGACGTAGACTTGCTTTCTAGCTTCACTGTGTTCATTAATATCTCTAGGTTGAAATTATTCCTTTATATTTACTCCCACTATGTACTTCATTTTCATTCCTGCTATCTTCCTTTTTTATAAAAAGGATAATTCTTATATATCGCAATGCGAACTTACAAGAGTTCTCCTAAGAAATTAAACTTTTTATAAACACATTCCGGATGTGACGTATATCTTTCTTGTCAATAACAATGATAAACAAGTAAAATGCGTAAAGTATAAAAATGTTAATTATATAACTGCATTATGTTCATAACACTTAATGTCCACAAAACTCTCCGTTTTCATTTTTATCTATTTAATACCTTTAAATTGTGTGTTTCTATTTTTGTCTTTTTTATGCCAAATTTAAAATGAAATTAAAATTTGATTAGTTATTTCTTATAAGTATATTTACGACTTATTTGCTATAATTATTGTGTAAATAAATTATTTAACTATTGCTCCTGCCTACTGTTATAAATTAATTATTAAAAATGTTCACATTATGACAAATAGCGTGTTGGCACTAAAAGCCTAATATAAGCAACATCCGTTGTAAACAAAGATAATTTTAAAATACAATCGAATAAATTAAGATGATCTCTGTCCTTATTTGTAATGCAATCTATAAAATTAATTCTTTCGATACTCGATTTTCCGATACAGATTCAGTTTTTCTTTTTGTTTATTTGTTTTTAAAGATTGAGCGAAACTGTTATACATGTTATATTTTGATTTATCATCGAAGTAAAGCTGCCCCCTGATGACAATTATTTTTATGTAATTTTATTCATTTAATAATTCACACGCTAGTGTATGACTAATTTCCTTCCGAACGGAATTCACACGCCAGTGACGCAGACGGTTTCTTTGATTTCACCCGGGAAACACAATGGATCGTGAGACGTTCGCTTCTCCATAGTTCTCAGGTGACGTCAACTGCTTGCGTTGTGGCGTAGGCAGGTTCCGTTCCTTTGACTATATAAAGAGGGTCTCAACGCCCTTACGGCAGATTCCGAGGAGCGAGTCTCCGGGCTGACGAGGGAAAGTCAGCTCGTTAGGGAATTGTTTCTGGAAACAGAAGATTAATGGGTTTTCAATTGGAGTCTGACTGTAGGAAAAGGCAGTAGACTTAGCTATTGATTCATACAAGCTTGGAGACTCTGAACGGATAAGGGTGTCTTAGAGGGGTCTCTGGCTTATTTAATATCTTACAATTAAGGATTAACTATTATTATACTTATAAACTTTTATTGGAAGAAATGTTCATATTATTAACTCTGTGAAAAAGAAACATTTAATTTACTGTAACTGATTAACTTGACTAAATTTGATTAAATTAATAACCGCCGACGTGTTTCAATTGTTCTTTGACTTTTGAGAACTTGGGATAAGAAGTCTACAGGATCCACAAAGTGATCTGTGATTGCAGGATTTCAGACATCAAGACGTCTTCCCGATCCAGGAGCACTTACTCCCTCTTGGAGTAATTCAGTAATTCATTTTAACCTAACTCCGAGGGGCGTATAATATATATATATATATATATATATATATATATATATATCGTGTGTGTGCTGCAAGCCTTTCTTGAACCGCCTCGGAAAAGAAACACTTTTCTATAGGAATCAGATTTCATGCGCTAATAATTCTAGATGAGGTGTGTATATATAATATGTCGGAAATGTACGCTTACTTACAGGTTCTTCTGGATTCTGAACACGAGCGTTCTCAAGAACTTTTTATGGTGGTAGAAAGGAACATTTCGGTCATTACCGAGATTCTGAACCCGCGGTTTGACCTGAGGAAGGACGAACAAGGGGATAGGAGAAGAATGCGCCTTCTGTTCACCGGACGGAAGATAGGAGGAAGATGAGTCTTCTGTTTAGTAGGAGACGACGACTTTTTGCAGGGGTCTGAAGTGGCACTGCAAAATTCCAATTCCCAAACCTTCTGACCAGAAAGAGGGAATCGAATGGGCGATGTCCTTGAGAACGATGCAGAGATACATCACTCCCTTTGGTGGGAATTCATCAGAGATGCGTTGTTTACGTGTGGTGGATTTTCAATTGGCAAGACTTGAACTTCATTAGGACAATGAGACGCGAGGTCATAAGCCGAGCTTGCACCTGTCACTCAGACATAAGCGAGTTTTGAGTGATTTCACATGAATTAACATAAGAAGGGAGATCCCTCGGTGAATTCGCGCAATGTTCATTACTCTTCCAAGAGCGGAAGTAGAGGTATTAAAGACTTCATCTGGGACAATCTCGTCTCGCAGAGCACTTACCCTGGGAAATTTTGGTTAGTCTCCGACAGAGAACTTCCTTCGTGGTGTTGGGGACAATTTCTTCATAGAGCACTTTCCTCATCGTACTGGAGATATTCACTGTATCGTGCATGCCACAAGAACTAACCAAATGGACAAGTGTATTCCGGGCTTGCACTCTCCGTACGGACAAATTCCGACGGTGGAATAGGTCCGGGTTTGCTTCTGACACCTGTATGCTTAGTATCGAGATTGGGTGGAGAATCTTCTTCCTTTGAAAACGGAATCAAGTCATCTGTAGTTTTTTCCCGAGATTCGTTGCCTGGGCGTTACCTATTACGTTGTACCAATGCTGTGCGTCGTATGTCAAAAGTTTTTACAGAAATTAAATTCGTAAAATTCCTGTATGGCGTGCTGTAAAAATTTTTCAATGAAACCGAGAAATTTCGTTTGTCGTCGGTCGAAAAAGACGAACAAAATGACGGGTTTCTGTCCAACAAATGAGTGACCAAATTCCGCTTTTCGTTCCAGAATTCGTTTAATATATATATCGTGGCAAAAGGGCGCCACTGTCGGAAATAGTGTTGGGTTTATTTATATTACTCTTTTTTTTGGTGGCTCAGTATGTTGCTTTGCTGCCCCTACAGCCGAAGTGTATACCCCTTACTTACAGGTTCTTCTCTCTAGCTTGAGACCGATTTCAATCTGACTGCTTGTTTTCGAACAACTGCATGCCCCTCGATTTCTTCGCGTCCTTCCTTTTCGATTGATGCGTTGAGAGAGAGAATCGCTTGGCGTTCGTGAGAAAGATAAAAATGAGGCGTTATCCTAAACACAGTTTATTTCACCGAATTATATACTTGACACAAAAATGGATTAACAGGGTGGAGTTATAATGAAATTTGAATTTGTTCACTACACTTGATTTAGAGTTTTACAGACAAGCTTCTCTAAGAGCACTCAGTGACCAACTCTGCCGTTGGGCATGCCAGGCACTCCCTTCCCGGGCGTCAACCTCCGTGGTGTCACGTTTACAAGAGATTATTAAAGTTGCAAAATTTTAGTCTACTAATAGTGTATGCAAATAAATTATAAATTTATTTCATACTTAACTCTTTTATGTGACTTGTCTTAGCCGAAAGAAACGTTTAGAATTTAGGAATCGTTCTTTTAAGATTATACATTCGCCAACACTGGAGAGAGTCACTAGCTTTATCAAAAAAGGACACCAGACATCTATTGCAGGCATCAAGGCAAATTTACGAAATAATAAAGATTAAAAGATCAATACTTTAATTTATAACAAAGAATAAGATCTTTAAATTTTAACAAAAATTTATTTCCTGCAGAAAACCATTTTCACACACACCACACACATATATAATATATATATACATGCATACATACATACATACATACATACATACATACATAGAAGTATAGACAGATACATACATACATAGATAGACAGATAGGGTAATTTTTTAAACATTTGACAGATTAATTGGTTTGTATTTTTTAATTGAAAAAACCCCATGATATGGTGTACCTTTTCTACATATAGGGGGGGGGGGGTAATTAGTCCCCTAATGCAAAACATGCTTTGTGATTTCATTTTAGCTCACGATACGTGATACTTTCAACGGAAGAATCCCCTCGAATCGGAAGAATCCCCTCGAATCGGAAGAATCCCCTCGAATCGGAAGAATCCCCTCGAATAGATTTCCTGCAGTTTATGATAAAGGATTATCAAGAACAACGACATCACCAGCTCTAAACTCCTGTGACTTTTATCTGTGGAGTTATTTAAAACATAGCATTTAAACAGAATCCATACACAATAGAAGAATTGAAAACATAAATTGCACAAGAAATTTCTCGGATTCCAACAGATTCTCTGTCCAGAGCAATGCAGAATTTTGTTGGTCGTGTGCAGAGTTAATGAGCTGAGAGGACACTCATAGAGCATGTTTTGCACTAGGAAGCTAATTACCCATGGGTAGAGAAGACGCAATATATATATATATATATACACAGTATATATATATATATATATATATATAATTTCCTCTACATAGCACGTTAAACTGTAGGTCCCCTCCGTCACATGACCTTTGTTGTTATGGAGATTGAACAATCTCCCGAAACAAACTCCCTCTTCCATACTATGAAACCTGTGTAATAAAGTCTAAATATAAACTTGAGCCAGAATCTGTGAATGCTATAATTGGCCTTTCTAATATCGATTTCTCTGAGAAGCAGAACGAAATAAAAACTTTCCTTTCCTTACTCACTCAAACGCTCAATTTCATTTTTAATTTTCTTTTGATGTGAAACTTTTGCTAAATTAGAAATCAAACATTGTGTGGGAACTCGGATACATATATACTCTGTATGCATATTGTATTTATCTTTGTTTATATGATATATGTTACAGGGAATCTGTGTAACTAGGGATTTCATGAAATCCCTAAAATGTTCAGGGATTTCATGTAAGGTTAAGTCGTGATATTTTCGTTAAACCTACAGGAAAATTATTGAATACATGGTTAGGTCAACTGTTCGCCCTTGACGACTGGTTAGGTTCAGTAATATTTTTGTTAAAACTAACGAAAATATCACAACTTAACCTTACATGAAATCCCTGAACATTTTAGGGATTTCATGAAATCCCTGGTTAACCAGATTCCGTGTAATAATATATATATATATATATATATATATAATATATATATATATTTATTCCGTGGTTTCTCAGACAGGCTCCCATATGTTATATTATGTGGTTTTATATTTTACATTTAATGTATGATTTATACTTTTATTTTAGCCTGTTTTCCTTTAAACCACATTATATAAATTTAATCCAAAGTTATATCTATAACTTATTATATAGTCTTATTTCTCTGTCAATCCTTGTAGGGGATTAAACAACTCGCACTGCAAAAATGAAATTGTTGCCAATGATAAATTTTGGTTTATTTAGGGAAGACACTTAATAATAATAAAATTTAGTAAAATGCACAAGCAATTTAAATTTGACTGGGATCACCTGAAGATCCTCACCCCAGCCTTTTTTAGTTAGCTTTATAAGGCTAACTAACGAAAATATCACTACCTAACCTAACTAATCGTTAGGTCAACTGTACGCCCTTGACGATTGGTTAGGTTAGGTCATGATATTTTCGTTAGTTAGCCTTATAAAGCTAACTAAAAAAGGCTGGGGTGACGGATCTTCAGGTGATCCTTTGACTGTTAGACAAGTTTAATCTACAATTGGTAGTTATTTAACTGAATGCAGCCGTATTGTAAATTTGTAATACGCAAGACCATTAAATGAATGGACCAATACCAATTTAATTTAGAACCATAGGCCTGTTTCGCCTTCTACCACATTAACTAACATACATAATGCGATTAGAATAAATGAATTTCGTATTACGTGAATTACAATAGAACCACTTATCTGCCAGGTAGACCTTCCTAGATCGGATTAGCCGTTGCAGATAACATTCAATAGGAATAGCACTGTTTAGATTACCCCAATTCCATATACAGTAGATGTACTGTATACTGAGTCGAAAGAACTCGGTACCCGTTTTTTTCACGGGAAAATATGGTAGACTATTTTTTTTTAGTCTTTTTAGTTACGCAAATGTAACCCGGAGTTTTACGTTTTCTTCCGTTAAATTTTAAGGAAAGACTATTTTGCGTCTCAATTTCTTTAGCCAACACATTCGCTTTAAGAGTGACTTACGCGTAAGTCCGTTTTCTATACTCTTATAGGGGAAGACTTAGTTGAGCTTATTCACTTTTGTGAACTGCACATTTTCTTTGTTAAATTGCAGGGGTGAACTAATTAAATTTGTGCTTGCTTCCACTTTCACACGGAGTCTTTTTATGACTTTATCGTTTGAACTTCAGAGACGCACTGATTCTCTCTTCTAATTTTAAGTTCGTGACATTTATGCCCGGTCTTTCTTAAAGAAATTTTTAAATTAAAATTTAAAAATCGCCTCTCGAGGATATTCTCAGGCGAAACCAAAGGGTGAACAAAAACAACTTTGAGCAATCATTCACTCTTGAAGTATCAACAACCATTCGTTTTTTGATAACGCAAGCGTGATTTACACCCTTCTACGCTAACCTCTGGTCCACTTCAACCTTAAGATTAAAAAGGTAATTTAATGTTCGCATAACATGAAATCGATCTTAAAATTACTTCATTTTTTATTCGTACAAATTCGTATCGTTTTTGCATGATCAATTTTGTCTGTTGGTTAATTTATGACCAGTAATAAATTAACTTTTACATTATTCCCATATATATATATATATATATATATATATATATATAAATATAATATAAATATAACGGGTGTGCCATAAAAAAAGGGTACATTTTAAAAAGGCTATAAAATCAACACTTGTCATTTAATTTTAATAAAACTTCTACACAATAAATCATATGTATTTATCTATATGCAAACACGTTTTCAGACAAAAATATCAAATAATTCAAATTCTATCAACATTTAACGAAAGAGTATGATTTTTCTACTTAACATGCAAAAATTATTAAACCTTTTTAATATTTTTTTATAAAAATAATTTTTACGTAAAATTTACTGAAATTATTAAAAAAATTGTTCGAAATGCTTTCCTTCCATTTCAATAACTTTTTTTATTCTTGGCCGGAATTCATCTATGGCTCAATTTACTTGTTCCTGTGGAAGCTCTTCCCATTTTTGAATGATGATCTCGCGTAAATGAGCGACATCTTTTATCCTAGTCCTGTAGACTTGCTCTGCTAAGTTCTCCCATATTCCGGCCAAGAATAAAAAGTTATTTTTGCATGTTAAGTACAAAAATCATACTCTTTCGTTAAATGTTGATAGAATTTGAATTATTTGATACTTTAGCATGAAAACTTGTTTGCATATAGATAAATACATGTTTTATTGTGTAGAAGTTTTATTAAAATTAAATGACACGTCTTGATTTTATAGCCTTTTTAAAATGTACCCCTTTTTTATGACACCCGTTATATATAATATATGGGATAAATTTCACAATTAAACACGTGAAATGAATGAATGATGCAAACCCACAAGGAAAAAGAAAAATTATTCCAAGGCCTTTCGTGTATTCAAAAGTACACCTCGTCAGGGAATTCCTCCTACTTGGGATGCCAAAACGAAATGTTAAAAAAAATGAACCTTCGGTATTTATTATTATTTCTGCCTTTCTTCGTACAAATCGGATGAAAAAGATGTAGAAAACAAATACAAGGTGTCCCAGAAGTCTGGACTCAGGGAAAATAGACATTATATTTTTAAAGTGAAACAAACACATTTCTAATGTCAGTTTTACATATTTCAGGAAAGAAAATATCCCGATTGCTCAGTATACCAATCAAGAGAAGGTGGAACTGGGATTGCTACATGTTTCCTGAAAAAGCCAGAGGGAAGCATGTTAGTGAAATAAATGACATGCCTCTATCTGGCTTTTTCTGAAAACGTATAGCAATACCAGTTCCACCTTCTCTTGATTGGTATACTGAGCCATCGGGGTATTTTCTTTTCTTTCCTGAAATATGTAAAACTGACATTAGAAATGCGTTTGTTTCACTTTAAAAATATAATGTCTATTTTCCCTGAGTCCAGACTTCTGGGACACACTGTATTTTAAAAAACATGTTCAAGCATCATGTTTTTAAAATTGAAATACAACACCAAAAAAGTATTTTTCTTTATAAATTTTTTCTTATAATTTTTACTTAAGTTAAAACAATTATTATAATAAGGTTTTATAAAAACATCAAATTTACCACTGAAATGTTTACTTTTTGAATGAATCAAACAAACTGTGTATTATTTTTGAACGAACAAACATCATTTTTATGTTAAAATTGTTCGTCGAAGTTTTATTGACTTTTCATTTTTTTGTTTTTAGTTTTCAACACACGTCGCAGTAAAGCTTTTCCAAATTAAATAGAAATATATGTTTAACTGAAGCTTTTCAAGCAATCGCAAGCGCTATTAATTAACCTGTACGTGGAAGTAAATATGAAAATCAAATGAATGTTTATTTTATTAAATAATGACTACCTACCAAGAGTCACTACCCAACAGTCGCAGTATATATATATATATATTATATATATATATATATATATATAATATAATATATAATATATATATATATATATATATATATATAATATTACAAGTAATCTGTGTAATGAGAAATTTCATATAAGGTTAAGGCGTGATATTTTCGTTAAACCTGTGGAAAAATTATTGAATGCTCGGTTAGGTCAACTGTACACCCTCGACGATTGGTTAGGTTAAGTCGTGATATTTTCGTTAAAACTAACGAAAATATCACTACTTAACCTTACATGAAATTCCTGAATATTTTAGGAATTTCATGAAATCCTAAGTTGTACAGATTCCCTGTAACATACATGAAGGGTTTCTCGCTTCATCATGGCTAGGCCAGGCGAGTCACTTCGGATTGTTTTCTGTTGGAGGTTGTCTTTCGCCAGAGTTGCGATATTCTGTTGTGGTATTGCCTTAAGGCCGCGGTTCTCAAACTTTTTCTTCTTCTGTAAAATCAAAATATCAGTTCCGATTTCGATTTTTTCGATTTCAGTTTATGAATTACGAGTATATCGCCATTTTCTTAGTTGCAGTAAACTCAACTATTTAATATTCATATCTTTGAGTTATATATTCGTTATGAAGCCTTTTATTATTGATCTGATTTCGTATCATACTGTCAGGCGCAGTTGTTATTCTTCGTCAGTAAGATTGATCTTTCCCCTTCGAAAACTTCAGATGAAATGGTGCTTAAAAATTAAGCTGCATGCTTAAAGTCACACAGTTGTCTGATACTTTTTTTTTTTTACTTTCATGTTGATCGACTTCTCCTCTTGGTATGACTTTTTCTCTTTACCCGTGATATCTATCCACCTACTGGATATGAAGAGGGAAGCGAATATATTAAAAAGATAGCGTCAGAAAGAAAAAGCTGATAAGTTGCCTTTCTATATATGTATCTTCAGATGTAGTCTTATGGGATGAGACAAATTGTATCTAAAAATCAAAAACATTTCTATCGTCTCAATACCCCAATTTTTTTTTTGTTTGACAAGTTGTGTCTGGTGTCAGTAAATTTTAATTCGAAATATCTGAAGTTCTTTAAAAAACTAATTTATAAAACAACCAAAATTTCGATTTTTTTTTTTTTTTTTTTTTCGATTTCAGTTTTGGCAAGACTTCGATATCAGTTTTTTCCGATTTTTCAGTTTAAAGAAAATTTGTTTATCAGTTTATCGATTCCCTTTCCCTATCCCTATATATATATATATACAGGGTGAGTCATAAGTCATGTGCAATAGGATTTTCAATATTTTTTTTCAGTTCTTACAATAAGTGTTCAAATTGCGCTCCTTGAAGTCGAGAACAAATGTTAATACGACTGACGAAGCTTTCCCTCACATTCTGGAGGACTTGTGGTGTGATTGTTGCACATTCTGTACGCACATTGTGTTTGAGCTCTTCGAAAGTTTTCGGGCGTCCTTCGTATACGCGCGCCTTTAAATAGCTCCACAAGAAAAAGTCAAGGGAAGTTAGATCACGGGACCGTGGCGGCCATTCCACAGGGCCACGGCGTCCAATCTATCTCGTTGGAAGGATTGTATTCAACCATTCACGCACGGGTCTGGAGATGTGTATTGGCGCGCTGTCGTGTTGAAAAACATGCGGCGCATTTCACAGATGGGAGTATTGTCTATGTATTGCACTAGCTTTTCCTGTAGCATAGTTAGGTACATGTCGGGGTGGACACTATGGTCAAAGAACACGGGCCCCACGATCCTGACGCCGTGGATCCCGCACCACACGGTCATCCGCGGATCCGTTTGATGATGCCTTTCGTCGACAGTGTGTGGATTATCGGCTGCCCAGTAAACGGTGTTACGGTGGTTGCCCTGCCCATGCATTATGAACCACGCTTCGTCATTGTACATGATGTCTGCTGCTAACGTCGGCTGATGCTACCTACACTCTTCGAACCATTGGCAGAACTGAAGGCGTCTGTCACCGTTGTCGGACAGTAGTTCATATACTGGATGTAGCTTATACAGTACTGATGAAATCAATACCTTTTGAGAATGCGCCCCACAGCTGTTTGAGAAAGTCCTGTTTCCTGTGCTACTTTTCTGGTTGAACGTTGTGGACTACAAGTTACTTTAACTAGTACATCGACACACGACTCCTCATCTGTACTTGTACGAGGCCGTCCACTGCGTGGTTGGTCATGAACATTGCCTGTCTTCTTCAAGACTTCGTGTTCACCCCACCATACGAAAAAAACTCCCATTGGACATGACTTATGACACCCTATATATAATATATATATTCAGTAATGCAGTCAGCACTAAATTAAAGTTTTTCTTAACCCCTATGGATTGCAGCCCCACCGCTCCTGTAGTGGTTGGCAACGCTGAGCTCCCCATCCAGAAAAGTTGTTTTCAAAAATGTCTTTTGAATCACTCAACTACAACGTGGGATTATATACCAGTTTACCGTGATTTGTTTAAATGACTGGATTAACCTTGCAAATGAGTCACTGTAGGAATGGCGTGGCTGCAGCTCTCAGTTGGCAGGGTTCCCCAGAAAGATGCGTACTCACTTTCATACGCTACCATAGAAAGGCATGTTGTTTTGGTTTTACACGTGTTTCATATAAAAGCCCGCAGATGGCGGTACCCTGTAACGGTATACCGCTGATGCCACTTGATATATAGTAGGTGTTCAAACTGTTCACCATCGCCATCAACGCAGTCATAGCAGTGTGTGACAGGAAGCATTGCGCAGCGGCATATTCACGAGCTTTGTGGCTTACATTGCGTCCTTTAACATCCCCCACAAGAAATAACCTTGTGGTGGTAGAGCTGGAGGGCGTGGTGAGTAGTTCACTGGTCCGCAAAATGCCATCCACCGACGAGGCAAGTGTTGTGCATCACGATCAGAATGTGGGAGAGTTTCATCTTGCTAGAAAAACACTTGTTCGTTGCTATACACTGTCATACAACGCTACTTATTGGAATATCAGTATCACTACCACTTCAGCATTTGATTACACTGATCAAATTAAGAACAACTCAGGATCGCCATTTCGGCCACACACTGGAGACACGTGGCGTCAGCGGTATGCGGTTGAGTAGAGTTGCGAGGTACCGCCATCCGGGGCTTTCGAATGAAACGCATCTAAAAACAGAAGGCAACATGGCTTTGAATGGTACGTACGAAAGTGTGCGCGCGTTATTCTTATTATTACTGTTACAATTTATCTTGAGAGTGTTCATTATGATACTTTATTTTTCAAATTTTTTTGTTCTCCGTCTGATTTCTGCAAACTAGTTTCCTTTACGAACTTAAAATTTATAGAGCATAAATTTTAATTTATTGCGAATGAAGGCGACTCGCTATTTATTTTCAATTCGTTGAAAAAGCACATAAAGAGTAATCATTCACCAACATTTTTATTTGGCAGTAAAATATTTTAGTCTGTAATATATACCAAAGACTTTTAATTCCGAAATTTTGATTTACTGAAAATGACTGGACTGTGTATAAATTTTAAGCGAAAGTTGGTTGCTGAAATATGGAGTGTGTGTATCTTCCGGTTTAGTTGGTGGCAAGCTTGGAAAAATTAAATTTTTTTTCGGGATAATTACAATTACTTTTTAGAAATGTTGAATTACAATTATAATTACAATTACTTCGGCTCTGAATCAGCCCCTGGTAGTTACAATTATAATTACTATTACAATTAGTGACATCATTTATAAAGCTAGTTAATTAGGCAAGATCATATTCTCCAATTAGAAAAGAACATCATGGTTTTCTCATATATATGTAATTGTCTATTTATTTATTGTGTAGTGTATATTATTTCCAAAACGGGGAAAAGAGGAGACGAGTATTAATGGATCACGAATCAATATATTTCGATATCAGGAAAGTTGTTTGTTTCAGTTATCACAGAGAGGAAATTTTGATTTAAGATATAATCCTACAGAATGAAGTATTACGTAAATTTTTATATCCTTCATTTGCGTATTTAAATAGGAGTAAGTTTGTCAAAAACTTCCTCATTACATTTAATAAGGACAAGACTTTTGAATGTTTCTACACGAAGACTTTCTCGTTGTGCGCAATAAAAGTTTCCCACGATTGAGAACACCCTTTCCGATCTTTCAAGTTTCAACTTGTTAAACTTCCTTGCCCTCCAATTATCCGATTCTTACTGCCCACAGCCTTGAATTTCAAATGGTGATTGGTGATTCGTCCGAGACTCTTGAGTGACTGAGTCGCTTGAACGCTTCAGTGTTGCTAACCAATTTTTTTAATTTAACTGAATTCATTCGAATAAATAGTTAAAAAACACTAAATTTTCAAATCGGTGAAGAAAGTAAAAATTAATTTAACTGAGATAAGTTGGATTACTTCAATTACAATTATAGTAAAATATAACATTGTCATTACAATTACAGCCAAATGTACAATATAATTAATTACATTCAGATGAAATTACAAATGTAATTTTTTTCAAGCCTAGTTGGTGGTAGAATACAACGAATAAAGTGCAATTTAATATAATTTAACCTCTTTTGGACCACTGGGTCGAATATGTACCGTTTCCAATACACGCACTCATAACTTAACCCTACAAAAACTTTGGTCGTTAAGAGGTCAATATTGTTTAAACCATCGAAATGTGAAAACGTTCTATTCCTAAAGAATACACACTCAAACATACGCGTGTAGTGTGGCAACTGTGGCATAGTTGCGGAGGAAATGGAATAAACAAAGGTCCCTTTTCCGCATTTGACCTTCTGCGTGGTCGAAAGTCGGCTGTCGGCATTCACTCGATTCAATCATTGATTTCATCCGCGAGACGTGCATATCAAACCGTGGAAACGCAAGGAGATATATGCATTAAATATAATTCACTGCACGTACATTGATATAGAGTGCATGTGACATACTCATTTTTCACACGTCAATGTTGACGATATGCGTATTACTGTAATAATTATAATCTCCGTAAAACTGTTTTGCTTCTTGAAAGAAGTTATAAAATGGAATTATAAATGTATCTAAGGATAGAACTTGACAGGATATAGAAAAGATTAAAGCATTCAAATGCGTATTAAACCCGTGGCATTGATAGGATTTACGCTTTAGAGGTTTTTTTTGTCAAGTTGCCGAGTGAATATGCTCGTGTGTGTGTGTATAATATATATATATATATATATACAATAAAAATATTAAGTACGGTCAAAAATTTCCACACTACAAGTATAGGGAAATCCAAATTAACCCTTTATGGTACCATGTTGCATCTATTTAACATTTCAAATACACGCATTTAGACTTAACCCTACAAAAAAGTTGTGCGATAGAGGGTTAATTAAAAAGTTAAAACAAATTCAGAAAAGAAAAATAATTGAAATAATTATAATCAACCATTTCTTCATACTAAAAACTGGAAAGCTTCATTATTGCAGCTTGTACAGTTCTTTTTTTAGGCAGGAAGGAGGGGGTCAAGGGCGAACGCCCACAAAAACGGCCCCCCATAGAAAGAAAAGAAGAGAGCCAAAATACGAATATTATTCTTAATTTTTTTTTTTTAAATTTTGAAAAGATTGTGTAGTGTGTAAGACGCACATGTGTGCGTAGTGAGGAATAGAGGGAAAAGTGCGTGTTTGAGAGCATGCTGGACTGATCATTGGGTAGATGAGACGCGGAAAAAGATCAGCTAAGGAGAACAGTGACAGGAGAAATGCGAGTTCCAGCACTCTCTGTCTCCTGCCTAACGTAACCCCCCAGGAGCACTCAAATAATACTTGAAATAAATATTAAAATAATTTAATATTGTCAAACAGGTCAAATAAGGTAATTAAATAATATAAAACAGTTCGAAATTTGGAAAACTCATAAAATAGTGTTTAAATTTATTTGGAAGTTCCAGGATCACGGTACAGAAAACCCTATAAACATCATGGAAGAAGATGCAATCACAAATAGAAAGCCGCGAACGAACGAAACGAAAGAGCGCACAAGAAGACCGGAGGATAGTCGGTTACAGCCAAGCAGAGAGAGAAGAGTAGGGCTAAATAATCAAACATTTTCCCCGGCAATTCATGAGAATTTTTGAGGAAGTTAAAAATAAAGTTCGATCTAAGCCAATTAAGATTATATATATATATATGAAAATTATTTCACGAAAGTAACACGTGAAAAATATTTATGATGAAAAGAACCACTAGGGAAAGGTAACAAAGAATGGTGTTCAAACGCTTTCGTCTAATGAAAGTGTTCCTGAGGATGTCATTAGACGAAAGCGCTTGAGCACCATTCTGCGTTTCCTTTCCTTCGTCGTTCTTATCTTATATATATATATATAATATATTATAATATATATATATATATATATATGATGCAAACCCACAAGGAAAAAGAAAAATGATTCCAAGGCCTTTCGTGTATTCAGAAGTACACTTCGTCAGGGAATACACGAAAGGCCTTGGAATCATTTCATTCATTTCACGTGTTTAATTGTGAAATTCATCCCATATTAGTGATGTAGGTCACATCCGCATCCGCATCCGCGGAACATCCGCACATTTTCTCGCATCCGCATCCGCACTTTGGACTGCGGATGTCGTGCGGATGTGGACCGTTGAGATAAAACGTCATTAATAAGCGGAAATTATCAAATTCTACTATAATAATAGAACTAGTTCATTGTGCGCAAAAGTGATGCAAGCGACAAGACGAGAGGCTGTTCTTGTATAAAGTTACTCTCTTGCAACCAACTTAGATCCACGTTACAAAGCTAAGTTATTTTCACCTAGTACATTAGAACGAGTTAAATCATCACTTGGCAAAGCAGTTGAAGAGCTTCAATCTCTTGAATCTGTCGCTTCGCCACCCACCAAAAGAATAAAAGTTTCAGTGACAGAACCAACACCTTCAACAAGCAAATCTATCACAGAATATCTCTCTCAGTTTCTTGAGTCAAGCAGCGATGACGAGACCTACGCGATGTCAAAAGATGTAGTAAAAATGATCGAGAGCTATCACCAAGAAAAACGCCTGGCTGCATGTGACAATCCTATTAGTTGGTGGAAAAATACGCAGAATATCTATCCATACTTGAGTAAACTTGCAAGGAAACATTTAGCACGTCCTCCAACAAGCTTACCAAGCGAGAGATTATTTAGCAGTGCTGGATTAATATATGATGAAAAGAGAAACAGACTGGCAGCAGAAAAGGCAGAAAAATTAATGTTCCTTAAGCATAACCTTCCTATAATTAAGTTTGAATATTAAACGATGAACATCTTAGTTTACTTTATTTTAATTACTCATTTATAAATATGCCTAATAAAACTTTAAACTTAATATAAATAGTTATCAAGCTAATTAAAGATCTCTTTCTATAAGGGTGGAGGTTGGGGAAAGAGGTCGGGTAACACAATTATGGTTTCTAATTGTGGCTGAAACTCAACAAAATATAACGAATTTATTTGCAGACGAATTCACTAATTGATTTCTATATTAGTTAGATGCTTGCTATTATTTTATATGTTCAGGGAAAAGTACAGCAATTATTGTACAATTAATCAATTATACTACATTATAGCTACAGCTCTCTCTATATAATAACTTATTATATACGTTAAACACAACAAATCTCGAATATATCCTAAAAAATAACGAAAATGTAGACATCCGCATCCGCGGATGTTGAAATCAAACATCCTCATCCGCATCCGCATCCGCGGATGTGAAAAAAATTACATCCGCTACATCACTATCCCATATATATATAAAGAACGACGCTTATGTAGAAGAGCGTTCCGTACAAGATGAGGAGGGAGAACGAGCAAATGAAAAATGAGGTACTCCCAGGAATCGAACCCGCAATCATCCAATTGCTGGTCGGATATGCTAACCACTGCACCAAGGACCCCGATTAGTCAATACTCGTAATTCTCCTACATACGAACAGAATCAAATGCCCTGAGGGGGCACCATCGCATGCCGTACATATATACATATAATAATGTTATAATGTTATAATGTTTCAGACCAACAAAGACCCTAGGATCCACTCATGGCTGGTCTACCTAACTGTGTTCGTGTATTGTGTATGTCCTCCGTGGTGGCGGAGGGGACCTACAATTTTACGTGGGTTCCGAACCACAAGAGCATAAGAAATTTATGTAAAAACTGCCGGTAAATTGGCAACGACCAATTTTTACGAAACTAAATAATTATCAATTTAAAACTAATTAATTATCGATTTAAAATTAAAGATAGAATCTCTGATCCAGAGGATCAAGTCATAATAGACTACTATCCACAAATATGTTACACTCTATATCTATTTATAAAGGACATGCAAATATATCGGATCCAAAGAATCCAGTCAATTTCATTACGATATCCATCAAGTCACGGTCCATATCGATAGCGGACCAAGTCAAAATTTACAATCATATACATTACAATATATACACTTACGAGAAAAAGAGTAGGTGTGGCTGTAAAGACTGTACAGTAATGTAGAAATGTGTGTGCACCCATTTTGGGAGAATTACGAGTATTGACTAATCGGGGTCCTTGGTGCAGTGGTTAGCATATCCGACCGACAATTGGATGATCACGGGTTCGATTCCTGGGAGGTACCTCATTTTTCATTTGCTCGTTCTCCCTCCTCATCTTGTGCGGAATGCTCTTCTACACAAGCGGTGTTCTTTACATTAATTGTACTGTGTGTTTGCAGTTAAAATGTGTATATATAAATATATATATATATATATATATATATATATATATATATATATATATATATACTGTTTAATACTTGTGACTTAAGTATATAATAATATTTTTATAACGACATGTTTCAGACCCGATTGTAACTTAGATGTGATTCGAGTAAAGCCCATAAGTGGAGTAGTGATATTTTGCAAACAAACGAATGTGTTGGGAAGAGCGACGTCGTCATCAAGGAGCTAACCTAAAGTGTAGTTGTATCGTTCCTAGTGGCTGTGTGAATCCTGGTTATCTTGGTAATATAAATTAAATCGGTGTTTAGAGAAAGGTACACCCAAGATCGAAAGAGGGCCGTGGTTAACATCCTGTAAACCCAAAGCCTACTCTCGTATGAGATGGGCTAGCCGTAGGTGCTGTCGTACCGCCGAAACGATACAACTCGTCCACGTATGCTGATAGGCATAACCCAGCTAGGCTTAAGAATTAACTGGCTATCGCTACCAATTCTGTAATCATATAACCCGAGTAAAGTCCTCATTATTATTTCACAGACCCAAACGATTGATAGTCATAAGTAACCCTTCAGGTTATAAACTTTGATTCGGTGGTAAAAGAAAGTACATTAGGACTTACTACTGCTGTGTATGCAATTTGTCATAAATTCCGCTAGAGTATGCTTTTTGTTTTGTAACTGCGTAAACATCTACTAGCATCCGTTCTCTGTGTGCACACTGCACACGTCCTTCGGGTTGATGACTGAATGAAGGATGCTTTAACTGAACTCTCCTCCTCCTGCATCCATCAAATTTGTCTAAATGCAGTTCTAGCACAACTTACGGCATTTCCCATTTTCAAGGAATAGAATTCCCACTGCTGAAATTCTTTCTTGCTCCATTGTGCTTCTTGAATAAGTTGTGATGCGCTGAAATATATTGACAGAACACTCATACAATGACATAGTCCGGTTGCACGGGGTGGGAACCCTACATTGTTTGTTATAAAGCAAATCTTGACATACTTTGAAAGCTTATACCACCCCATTCAAGAATCCATCGGGTGTACACCTGACCCCCGCTTGGCTTTTTCAATATGGCCGGCGAAACTGAAAAATCTCATATCCTGGTCAATACTTGATGGATTTTGATGATCTTGGTGTCATTTCTAAGGGTTTTTATGATGATGAGTCGATCCGGAGGGGTTGCAGATACTTTGGGAGTCGTTTTGACCCACATAAGTCAATACTCAAGGTCATTGGAGGTCAAACGCCCCCCGAAATAAGGAATATCCCATATCCCGGGCAGTCGTGGAGATATTTTGGTGATCTTACTGTCGTTTTTATGGTTTTGGGCGAGACTGAGTAGTTCTATAGGCACATGATAACAGTAGGATATCATTTTGCAACTCCATGGGTCAAGTCAAGGTCATTTGAGGTTAAAGTTTGGCCTTGAAATGTGATAATGCCACAGATGACATCACTGTATTTGCTTTATTTCAGTGACAATTTCTACAATCTAGCTAACTGCTGAGCACTTAACATCTTTTCTGCAGATAAAACCAGATCATAATGCTTAAATAACATAACCCACATTATATGGATATGGATATTCGGATATAAACCACAATTTATGCTGAAGTGCAGGGCACATGCATTCTATGGAAGGTTGCAAAGCTACAAGATATGACCTCGTAAGCAAAACAAAGCTCACACCTAGCTGGGGGATTGGCATTGACAACTTTGATGCAGTTATTCACATTAGGTAACCATTTATTGGGGGCAAATATCAAAAGACATGGTTGTGTCAGGATCGTCAGGATCATCAGTCTGCTCTTCGTTTGCGTTTTGGGTCAATGGATTGTTGCAATCCAAGCCGCTGCCACATGCACAGAACATTGTGCAAGGGATTCTGCATCCCATGCAGCCGCAGCGACTCCCCCTGCATGCTGATTGTGATTCACACTCACATCTGATTAGCTTCAGAACTTCATCTGGTGCTAAGCACACTCCTTCACCAACTGTTTTTGGGATGAGAACTCTGTTTGTTTCGTCTCTCTCCCACCCATAATGCACAGGATCAAGTGGCGGTGGGTCATACTTTAGTGCATCGAGCCAGTTCGCCACAGTGTAGTGGGCTCTGAGCACATTTTGATGGAAAGCTTCAGTTGTTGGTGGTAGAGAACATAGTTTGGGTGCAGCAGTTCCCGACTTCCCTGTCTTCTGAGCCCATACTCGCTGACGACACTCAGTAAGAGATGAGGATTTCTTATCCCCATAGCATGCAACAATGAACGCTGTTGCCTCTTTCTCGATATGGTCAAAGCATGCATCAAGGGACCCCAGCTTGTCTAGCTTCCGACCCTTCTTGGCTGTGGCAATGGCAGTGGCTTTGCCGATGCCATGTATTGCTGCAACTGTGTCACAAGTTACATTGTATTTGTACAACTCTCTAATGATTTGCTTATGGTCACCTATGAGAACACCCAGTGCTATTTGGAGTGGAGTAGGCTCATTTGTAACAACACTTGCTACAATGTTTCCAACCATTATGGATTGCAGGGAGTCAGATAATTTCGAACTTACACGAGTAAGCAATTGCATAAGAACATCACTCATACATCCGGAAGCAATATATTTGTCTATGTGAGTACGATAAGAAGTGAATTTTTGTTCTTTTTGCACTCACTCGCGATTTGCTTGCCCAACTTCACACACATCAATATCAACAGATTCCTCACAATCTTTTGCAATATTCAGGTATGAGGCAGCATAGTTTTTGAAAACTAACAACGTAGCGATACCATCCCCATGTAAGTCTACAATTTCGTCTTTGAAGTAATCTTTAACTTTTACAATGAGCGACCTACGTGACAACTTCTCACCACCTAACTCTTTGTAAAGCTTCTCTACTTCAATTGAATTCCATGGTTTCATTTTGTCCTTCGACAATTCTACACACAAAGCAATGAAGGGGCGGTCTTCAGGTTCAACCCTTGACTTACACTGCGTTCGCACTTATTAAGCAGATTACATTTTCTCCAATGTTTTCAAAAGTTTTTCCCCGATTTGAATGAAATTTGTAGCAAATAATCACTATATATAGCAGCATTGATGGTATTCATTTCGATAAAATATTTTGATAATTAAAATAATTATCTCTTTTTATTGAAAAATATGTAGAATATTGTGTTCCAACTTATTAAGCAAGTATTCTATTTACGGATCTAAATGGTGAAAATGGGTAAGAAGAAAGATTTAACATTAAGTGAGAAAAGAAAAGTAGTCAAGTTATTCGCTGAAAATATAAAATCTATTGAAATTACGAAGCAGTTTGGCAGAGCTTATCGAACTGTAAACAAGTTTGTAGCCGAGGGTACCAAACTGAGGCAGCGAAGTGATAAAGGAGCTATAAGAGAAGTGACAAGGCGGAAGATATCTGTAATCAAGCGCAAATTGCAAAGCACCCATTGTCCTCAAGTAAAGAGGTTTTTGAGCAGGCTGGCATACATAATGTACCAAGAGCATCTTGATGTGGAATCCTCCAAACAATTGGCAAGACCTGTAAACCTACGATTCAGTCACCATTAACACCCAGGTACAAGAAGCAGCGTGTTGAATGGGCGCGTCAGTACGTGAAAACAGATTTTAATACTGTATTGTTCACCGATGAATGAAAAGCAACTCTTGAGGGACTTGATGTTTGGTCAAGAAGATGGATTGCTGAGAGCCAATTTCTACCATCGAGATTAAGACGCCAACAAGGTGGAGGTAGTGTCATGTTTTGGGCAGGATTGATAGGCAATGAAATAGCTGTCCCATACAGAGTGCCTGATGGTGTAAAAATGAATGTCCAGTCTTACACAAACTTTCTGAAAGAAAACCTCATTCCATGGTAGAGATTGACCCTTAGCAATCCATCTTCTTGACCAAACATCAAGTCCCTCAAGGGTTGCTTTTCATTCATCGGTGAACAATACAGTATTAAAATCTGTTTTCACGTACTGACGCGCCCATTCAACACGCTGCTTCTTGTACCTGGGTGTTAATGGTGACTGAATCGTAGGTTTACAGGTCTTGCCAATTGTTTGGAGGATTCCACATCAAGATGTTCTTGGTACATTATGTATGCCAGCCTGCTCAAAAACCTCTTTACTTGAGGACAATGGATGCTTTGCAATTTGCGCTTGATTACAGATATCTGCCGCCTTGTCACTTTTCTTATAGTTCCTTTATCACTTCGCTGCCTCAGTTTGGTACCCTCGGCTACAAACTTGTTTACAGTTCGATAAGCTCTGCCAAACTGCTTCGCAATTTCAATCGATTTTATATTTTCAGCGAGTAACTTGACTACTTTTCTTTTCTCAGTTAATGTTAAATCCTTCTTCTTACCCATTTTCACCATTTAGATCCGTAAATAGAATACTTGCTTAATAAGTCGGAACACAATATTCTACATATTTTTCAATAAAAAGAGATAATTATTTTAATTATCAAAATATTTTATTGAAATGAATACCAGCAATGCTGCTATATATAGTGATTATTTGCTACAAATTTCATTCAAATCGGGGAAAAACTTTTGAAAACATTGGAGAAAATGTAATCTGCTTAATAAGTGCGAACGCAGTGTGTTCTGGCAAGCTCTCTGAACCTCAACATGAAAGGTAGACATGCAATCTTTATGGTATCGGGCTTCTTCAGCCGGTAAATCTCCTTTCATGCCCGACAACCTACTGAGTACAACTTGTCCCTGCTCATCATTTTTCAGTTTACACTTTTCTATCAACACATCTTTGTAATTTGTTTTTTTATCACCAAGCTTATCGGTCATAAACCTAGATGCTGGAATGCGGTATTGCACCGGAACTTTGATGTCATATTTCTCGGGTAATATACACACACTGACTTTCAAACAAAAAAGACAGTGTTTTTTTAGGGTCATATACTGGGCCTTCACTGAGAACAGCACTACGAAGTCTTTTTGGCTCCACTGTAGGGGTATCACATTCTCTCTTTTTCATGAATGCTGATAAATTCCGCTTGGACACAAGTGGAAACACAGTTCTTGTGATAACAAAGGATTTTTGCTCCATCTTCCAAGAGGCTCTAGTCTCGCTCGAACATCTGGCTGCCCTCTGATGTCGCTGCTCTCTATGATTTTCTGAATCCTCCCACAATTTGAAAGACCTTTCTGATCTCCAGGACAGCTACGCAGGAAATCCTTGAAGAAACATTCGTCTGCAGCTTTTGTAGAACCTGAAAAAATAAGAATTTTCTTTACCCATTCTTCAGAGTACAAATCGCATTGAAATAATTTATCCTCAGCAAATGAAAACTAAACAATGCTCACCTGGTATATTCTCCATATTCAGCAGTCAAAAAACAATTTTGAAATCAGCACAACCAAGACGTTATCAAACCACCAGGTGGGCAGCACCATCAGCAATAATCTCAACAACCTGAAAAAAATAAGAGGAATAATTAGACATATTGGAATTCACCTTACCATAGGGAAAACAATCCCTGATTTCATTTTAAATCCTATAGAACTACTCAGTCTCGTCCAAAACTATAAAAACGACAGTAAGATCACCAAAATATCTCCACGACTGCCCGGGATATGGGATATTCCTTATTTCGGGGGGGGGGGGGGGGCGTTTGACCTCCAATGACCTTGAGTATTGACTTATGTGGGTCAAAACGACTCCCAAAGTATCTGCAACCCCTCCGGATCGACTCATCATCATAAAAACCCTTAGAAATGACACCAAGATCATCAAAATCCATCAAGTATTGACCAGGATATGGGATTTTTCAGTTTCGCCGGCCATCTTGGAAAATGGCGGCCATATTGAAAAAGCCAAGCTGGAGTCAGGTGTACACCCGATGGATTCTTGAATGGGGTGGCATAAGCTTTCAAAATATGTAAAAATTTGCTTTATAACAAACAATGCAGGGTTCCAGTAAAATCAGAGTCTGTACTGCCGAACTATCGGGAATTGTCACGGCGATTTGTAACACTTTGCACTATTCTGGAAACATATCACTTTCTGGTTGATTCAAGGGGATTGGAATTGACCGAGGTTTCGCTTCTTAGTAATATAATTTTTGCCCGCCATTATTTTTCTGTCGGTCTAAGGTAGGGCAGCAAGCTTGACTTTCATTAGAATGAACAATTCAGGCGGAAGAAAAACCACGTTACAAAGGTGTACACAAAACACACACACACACAGACACACACACACACACACACACACACACACACACACACGTGCGCATCTCTACGTAAGAGTGGTACCGACATTTTAAAATCCATGTCTAAACAACTAATTAACCAAACCTAATTTAAGCTAAGCTAACTTACCATCAAACCGAGAAGGGCGTGATAAGTGTTTTGGACGCACTTGAAGGCTCGAAGGGTGTTTTCTGTTAAGTCATTAAATAGTGACGTACTTGCTAATCTAACCTAGCCTAACCAACCCTTAATTAACCAACCTAACTAAGACCAACATATCTTTTTGCCAACAGTAAAAACGTTTGTAAATTTTTTTATATATTTTATTTTAAGTTCCTTCGTACCAAATGTGTTACCTCACCAAAACAATTACCCCACTACACGTGTGGATTATCACACACGCGACTTCACTTATGTCCAGTTGCCTGCGCGCGCGCACAGCAGTTGGAAGTTGCAGGTTTAAAATGAAACTCGTCCTAGAACAAGACATTACTGCAAAGAGTCTGTTCATATATATATATATATATATATATATATATATATATATTTAGGAGAAATCCAATGACAAGGAGGAATGTAAATGCCATGAAAAGTGTCTTCTTTAATGCGCAACGTTTCGAGCAATACGCTCATCTTCAGGCTAAACAATAACAATATGAAGTTAAAATCAATAAATATGAATGAAAACACACAAGACAAAATAATTACTATAAAACCTATTCTTAAAAGCAAAATTTAAAAAGACTAAAGGAAGAGGGTTAAATTCAAAGTTATAAAAATTTACATATAAAAATACAAGAAATTTAAAAAGCTATTTTTAAATTATATATAATAAATTTAAAATTAATACAATGGGATAATTAACACTACTAACCCTTCATTGCCGGTTCCGAGGCACAAAAAATTTAAAACAAAGCAAAGGGAAAATACTATGGGTTAGGTGGTTGGAGAGTTATAAGTTGGGGAGGGGGAATTATAAAAAATTTAGAGGGACAGCTGAGGAATCAACGTTTAGAGAAGGGGTCAATGTTTTAATATAGAGAGATTCCAAAATTCTAAGTGAGTTGGGACAAGGATTACAGCCGAGAATTTTAAAATTATCTAGAGTGACATCAGTTTTACATTTAATACTATGTTCCCGGATACTAGAGGCTTCTTTTTTATTTAAAATTTTACCTGTTCGACAACTTATTCCCATATGCGAATAAAATCTAGCCCTGAGAGAGCGCACGGTGCTGCCAATATAAGTACCAAGGAGACACCTTGGGCAGGTAAATAAATATACAACACCGCTACGCAACGAATCAGGAGTTCGATCCTTCGCTGAGAAAAAGCTACCTAAAGACGTTTTATTAATAAATATTATGCGAAAATCAGTATGATAAAATTTTTTTTTTAACAACTTGGTAAATTTAAGTTTAAATTCTTTATTCATGGGACCCATTTCAGGTACCAAGAAATATTTTATATCTTTAGGCACTGAAATACAGGGAAGTTGAGGGCTATAAACATTATTTAAGAAAGATCTTATTAGTTTATCTACATATTGAACAGGAAAACTATTATTGGTAAAATATGGTCTTAAATTATTAAATTCATCGTTAAGTAAGGTAAAACTAGAAGTCAAATTATATCCTCTGAACAAGATAGTTTTAATACACGACATCTTATAGTTAAAATCAGTAAAACTAAAAAAATTCATGCCCAAACCGGTAAAAGTGGGTTTCCTGTAAACTGATGTAGTAATAGAATCACCTTTTTTCGAAATTAAAAGATCTAAAAAGGGAAGGGAGCCATTTTCCTCAGTTTCCATTGTATAAGTTATATTGGGGTGCAGAGAATTTAAGAAGTTAAAAAACTGTTGCGCTTGTACAGCATTATCAAAAACAGCTATCGAGTCATCAACGAAGCGTCGGTAAAAAATTGGTTTACAATGGGTGGGAGATTGTCTAAAAATTACACTTTCTAAATGAGTCATAAAAAAATCAGCTGATAAAGGTCCGACAGGTGATCCCATCCCAACACCGTCAATTTGTTGGTAAACCTTATTATTGAAAGTAAAATAACATTGCTTAAAAACCAGTTCTAAAAGTTCCTTAAAATAAGACCATGAAAAACCATGAAAACTATCAACCGAGCTAAAAACCCTATCTAAAATAATGGCAATAGTTTCTGATACAGGTACGTTCGTGAAAAGCGACTTTACATCAAAACTGACAAAAAACTTTTTTGAACCGAAATTCTCACTGAGAAGATCTTTTTTAAATTCATTAGAGTTATTTATAGTATACGCATTTTTCGCAAAAGGTGACAAGAGACCAACAACAAATTTTGCCAATTGAAAGGTAGGTAAGTTATACGAAGCTAAAATAGGACGGAGAGGTGTTCCAACTTTATGGATTTTAGGCAAGCAGTATAATTGAGCAAGATCAGAAACAGATACGAACAATTGAGAGTAAATATCGTTTTTTATTATCTTTAAAGACTTTAATCGTGACAAAAATCTATTAACTTTGTCTTCCAACCTTAAAATAACTTTATTGACGGGTTCAAGAATTTGTTTGAATTTGCTAACATCACTTAGGATTTCATTAGTTTTATTTATGTAATCAGATTTGTTCAAAATAACAACTCCGTTACCCTTGTCCGGTTAGTCACGACAATCTCCTGGTTCTTTGCCAAATTCTTAATAACCTGTTAAGTCACTCTTCTTAAATATGAAAGATTTAAATTTAAGGTTTCTAAGTTTGTGAAAAAATTCGTGAGTTAAATTAGCAAACTGACACTTAAAATTATTAAAATCACCAACATAGGGAACATTTTTCAAGCCATTAAAAAATTTTTCAAAGTAAAGAAAAAACGAAGGCTTATATATTTGAAATAACGGAAGCTTAAATTGCAAGCCAAGTGAGAGTAAAAACTTTTCCCGAGGGGAGAGGGTGTAGCTAGAAAAATTCGAAATTACTCTATCAGAATTGAAAAAATTAGGTGAATTCAGGCCCAGGGCCTTTAACTTAACGTTCATGAGTTTCAGAAATGGTAGAATGAAACTTTTCAAGATCACGTTGTACAAGAGAAATTATTAATAAATAATCCAAAAATGAAAGGGTATTTTTAAGAGTAATTATATGATGCTCAAGCGACTTATTATGCGAGTCTGAAATTTTGATTTTATAATTAATTTCATTATTTAATAAATATTCCAGAGAAGATTGATAAAATTCAGAGTCATATAGATTTTCTCGATAAAGTTTGAAGTAAACGAATTTCGGGAAAACCCTGCAGGTACGACACATTTCAAGAAAATAACAGTCAAGTTTAGACTTGAGAAGCTTTCGTGAAGTTTATAGCCCTCAACTTCCATGTATTTCAGTGCCTAAAGATATAAAATATTTCTTGGTACTGAAATGGGTCCCATGAATAAAGAATTTAAACTTAAATTTACCAAGTTGTTAAAAAAAATTTTATCATACTGATTTTCGCATTATATTTATTGATAAAACGTCTTTAGGTAGCTTTTTCTCAGCGAAGGATCGAACTCCTGATTCGTTGCGTAGCGGTGTTGTATATTTATTTACCTGCCCAAGGTGTCTCCTTGGTACTTATATTGGCAGCACCGTGCGCTCTCTCAGGGCTAGATTTTATTCGCATATGGGAATAAGTTGTCGAACAGGTAAAATTTTAAATAAAAAAGAAGCCTCTAGTATCCGGGAACATAGTATTAAATGTAAAACTGATGTCACTCTAGATAATTTTAAAATTCTCGGCTGTAATCCTTGTCCCAACTCACTTAGAATTTTGGAATCTCTTTATATTAAAACATTGACCCCTTCTCTAAACGTTGATTCCTCAGCTGTCCCTCTAAATTTTTTATAATTCCCCCTCCCCAACTTATAACTCTCCAACCACCTAACCCATAGTATTTTCCCTTTGCTTTGTTTTAAATTACTTGTGCCTCGGAACCAGCAATGAAGGGTTAGTAGTGTTAATTATCCCATTGTATTAATTTTAAATTTATTATATATAATTTAAAAATAGCTTTTTAAATTTCTTGTATTTTTATATGTAAATTTTTATAACTTTGAATTTAACCCTCTTCTTTTAGTCTTTTTAAATTTTGCTTTTAAGAATAGGTTTTATAGTAATTATTTTGTCTTGTGTGTTTCATTCATTTATTTATTGATTTTAACTTCATATTGTTATTGTTTAGCCTGAAGATGAGCGTATTGCTCGAAACGTTGCGCATTAAAGAAGACACTTTTCATGGCATTTACATTCCTCCTTGTCATTGGATTTCTCCTAAATATTAAATTGAAGCTTTGCAGAAGCAACCCGCATGATTATATATATATATATATATATATATATATATATATATATATATATATATATATATATATATATAATAATTATTATTGGCAGATGTTCTTTGAAACTTAGTTTATGCTTATAATAACGTTGACAAATTAACATTATCGGCACTCAGCAAACTTTGTGCGTGGATCAGACTGTACCATAGTTGGCGAGATATAATTAGTTCAATGTGCATTCTGTAATTCCCGATCGATAGTGTTTGTTCCTCTTTCGTATGTTGTTGTTGTTTTGCTTGACGAGAGTTTGCCATGCTATGCTTTTTTATGACTTGTTCCATAAGGAAGCCCAAGATTTCGGGCTATCCGCCTCTCAGTTTGATCACAGTTGTCCGCTCACGCGACTTCGGATAAGTAGTACGGTAGTCTATCACGAGCCCTAACTGGCGATGGATCTCTTATGATCTATACCAGTTTTTTCAACGCGCGGCAAGTTCTCTTTTCATGATATAAACACAGGACTTTGCACGTAAACGTGGATTTTCCAATCATGTTTATGCGAACTTGTCTTGCTCTACGTCCTTTTCCGAAATACATTTTCTAACATGCTTCTAAATAATAATAATAATAAAAGTTTTGAGCGAATCTGAAATAAAAGCTTGAAATATCATTTACCATATCCAAAAAAAATGTACTTCGTATAAATGAGTTAATAACTGCGCTCCATTCTAAAGGTTTTCTACTTACTCGTTTCGCTTTTAAAGGTTTTCCCGAACTGAAAAACCTCATTGAAACCTCATTAAAACCACAAAATTCATCTACCCTTTGAAGAAAAAAGTTAAACTAATTTCGAAGTTAATTTACTTCCCGATTTTTCTTGAAACTTCCAATTATCAATTGTTGTTCGAATTTTTGCTTGAAAAGCATATTTTATAATTGTATATGAATCAATGTGCTTCGTGTCCTCACCACATTTGATTTTCAAAATTAAAATATATTACTAATTCAAATATACTCATATATATATACACACATGTGATCAGCATATATATATATATATATATATATACACGGGCTACGTCGTGGCCAATGTCGTAACACCGCTTCCCGGAGATCAGCGAAGTTAAGCGACATTGGGTCTGGGTAGTAGTTGGATGGGAGACCGTCCTCCGCGCCCAGATTATGTAACGACCCGTGGTTCGGATCCCACGTAAAGCTGTAGGGCCCCTCCGTCATATGACCTTAGATGTTGCGAAGGAGGTTGAACAACCCCAATAAAAAAAAAATATATATATATATATATATATGCATACCCACAACGAAAGTGATTCCAAGGCCTTTCGTGTATTCAACAGTACACTTCGTCAGGGAATGAAGGGGAAAGCCAAGAAGACGAAGATGTGTATGTGTTATAGTCAATCTGTGAAACCAGTCATTTCACGTAATGCCTAAAAGTTGCAGGCATTTTGCGTGGTACCTGTGACCCTTAAACACAGGTAATACGCATTACTAACCGAACCTAACCCAACTTAACCTAGTTTATCCAAGCCACCCTAACCTAATCTAGCCTTCACGAAGTCATTAATCGCTTAATCGAATTATGCGAAATGTCTGACTTTTTGGGCATTACATGAAATGGCTGGTTTCACAAATTTACTGCAATAATGACGGATATAAGTATTCGTACAGAGAAATATTTTAGTTGTATTCGTTCTTATCTTTTGTACCATGCATTGGATAGTTATGAAAAGTTTACCATTAGTTTTGAAAAATTTAACAAATAAAAAAAACTAGTTTAATTCCAACATATAATGTAAAACATCAAAGAATTTGAGGAAAATAAAACAGTTAAAATGCAAAGGCTTTCGTACATTTATTTAAAGAATTATTTAATACTTTGTGCGTCCATCTTTGGCTTGAAGAATTTTAAATTTTTATTAGTGCTGTTTACTGATTAGAGACTGTTGGCAATTTTAAATTCTAAAATTTTCTCTCTGAATCTTCATGGAAGACGGATGACTGTACAAGCCATTAGTAAGCACTGGGTCGTCGTGGTAAATAGCTGTCTACAGATCTTAAAAGATTTGTTATTGCTGCACACAAGTCTGGAAAGAGTTATAAGAAGACAGAAGAACTTCGAATTCCATTTACGACGGTTGCTGCAGTTATAAAGAAAGAAAAAGGCTTTGGAACAATCAAAACTCTACCAAGGTGTGGACAACTTTGCAAGATTTCGGAACGTACAGCTAGACGGATTGAAAGAATGGATGCTGCGAATCCGCGAGTGACTGCAAGTAATATTTGACAAACATCGAGACTGTCAGGGGAGTTGTTGTAAGATCGGTTGGTCAACGACAGGGAATTGGTCACTACTACCGGCCACTACACAATCCGGTTTTAAGTTAGAATCAATTTCCCGGTCGCTGTAACCAGTCAGACCGTCATTTAAGAAGTTCCCTTACCGACCCCCCTTGGTGGGGGTCCATAGGCAATTGTGGTTCTAGCGGTGAGACAATTACTATAGTATACCGCTCTTTAATATGTAATTTTTTATGAAATTTTTTCCCGGTTTTTTGCCGGATTTTTCCAGCGAAACTGGCGTTAACCTAACCTAACCTAACCTAAACTAACCGGTAGATTCGACCCGTTTCCGTTTAGATTAGGTTGGGTTAGCTCCCCTGAGCTTTGGCGAATAGAAATTATCAAATCTTGTGAGATCGCTTAGGGGGTGTATTAAGTTCAGAAGAGGTGAGCTCGTGAAATGTTGACCGAAATATATATCAGATTTTCTCTCTGCGATAAAAACTAATACGGTTGTGAGATCAAAGTGGTGAGCTCGTTCCCTCTGTGTGAGAAAACGGCTCACCTAAGCGAAACTATCGCCCGTCTAAGATCGATGGGTCCATCTCTCTACCATACGTTGTACATTGAGAAAGAATGGTCTGCATGAAAGAGTTGCACGAATGTTGTACAAATGTTGAGGCAACTGCTATATAATTGTGCCACGTTGGATAAAGTACCCATGAGGATTTTGTCTTCCAATTTATACGAGTATGCCAGTTTTGTTTACCTGCAATCAAGGAAAACGAGACTTCTGAAACAGCTAGAAATATAATTATAAATGAAGCCTGTTTATTATCTTGCGTATCTGATTCTATGTTTCTGAGAAAAACACTTTTCTTGTAATTGTTTATGCATAATATATATATGTATCATATATAATATGCACCCATTGCGAATGAAGCATAAAGTAATTGTGTAATGAAGTCTTATTGTTCATATAATGAGAGGTACGAATATAAAACCAATAAGGATCTCCATAATTAAATGCTGTGTAGGATTCAAGTAACGCTTGGGTAAACAACTTAAAACCAACACCGTTACCGTTGCTGTATTATATCCCAATACTGAACAGTAACGTAGAAATATAAAAGCCGAAGGTCACTCTGAAATGACCTCCTATAAAAATAATCTGCAATAAATTTGGGAACGGCGTCACACGACTGCGGAAATGAAGTACCTACACGTATGGTTTCCTATATTATGAGGAAGGAAGAAGAAAATTCTTAGGAGGCTCCACAAGTATCGTGAAAACAGTAATTGAAGGTAAAAATTGCTCCTTAGTAGAGACAGCGTAAGCTAGTTTATTTGTGAATAGAGGAAAACGTGTGAAGGAAGCCAGTGGATAAAAAACATTTTAGGTTCAAGGGAGAAGTTTTATTTATCTACACTTTCACTTGATAATAAATCCCACTCTAATAGACAGAGTGAGTTTTTATCATCATATTTTGACCTTCACGTAGAAAAGTGAAGTTTTTTGCATTTACACTTTCACTGATTTTACTAAAGGATATTTAGGTTTTTATAAAATTGTTAGAAATTCGCACATGCAAGGTACTTCTATACACAAAACTGTAAACTAGTCTACTTATCCACCCTAATTGTATATAGTCATTGGAAACGGCTTTGGCCACCCTGTTTTCGACAAAAAATTACCACCTCGCACACCACGGCTGGACTGGGCCAGACCAGTCTTGGTGTCCGAGGCGGCAGTTTTTTGTTGAAAACCGTGTCCATATGGTGGCCAAAGCCGTTTCCAGTATCAATATATAATTATGGCGGATGAATACGAGTAGACTTGTTTATAAATGCAAAGGATGGTCCATTTGGACAGTGGTAGACCTTTTTTGGTCCACCTGACCAGTTTCTGCTTTGTGTGTACTTGCCAAACAGAGGATGAGTGTCTTACTGTACATGACTTCCGTATTAGCTCATCACACTTTAAAGAAAAAATTTATTTTTGAATGGACCAACTCGGGGATAAATGATCAAAACAACCAACTACAATGTTAAATATTGCAAACCAGTCAGAACGGTTTATCCGACCATATTCTGCTCTAACCAAGCTTACGTTTCTGTGTGGTAATAAATTAAATGGTTGCTGAGATCCTAGTACAATCGGATTAACCATTGGGATTGACGATTGGTTAGGTTAAGTCGTGATATTTTCGTTAGTTAGCCTTATAAGGCTAAATAACGAAGGCTAGGGGGGCCCTGACCTTCAGGTTATCCAATTAAGTTCACTAGTTAAATTTTGTAAAAAAGTTTAACAAGTTAAATTAATTAACTTAATCGGTTAATCGGCAAAAAAGTTGTTAATTAACTTAATTAACCCAAC
>JAJOZX010011912.1:0-47500 GCA_023014485.1 Bathynomus jamesi | reverse complement strand
AAGTAGATAAACATACAAAGTTTTGATACATAGTTAATGAATTTAATAAGCTTCCACATGTGCACCCCTAGTGGCACGTGAAATGTCTAAACGGTATTCACACTCACGCCACACATTTTCCAACATTTGTGGGTTAACTGTTGCAATTGCATCCGTAATGCGTTCTCACAATGTCCCGATATCTGGAACAACTGTTGCATAAACCAAATCTTTAATGACCCTAGAGAAAGAAATCCAGCGGGGTAATGTCTGGTGATCTTGGGGGCCATGGGATTGGCCCGTCCCTGCCAATCCATCGATTTGGAAATGTTGCGTCGAGAGTTTCACGAACAACATGCGCCCAATGAAGGGGTGCCCCATCTTGTTGGAAGATGACAGTTGGCTGCCTGTCCTGCAGCTGGGGGATGGCGTAATTGGTGAGCATATCCAGGTACACAGTTGCGGAAACAGTGTTCTCAGCGAAGAAGAAAGGACCAATTATCTGGTCATGCATTAGTCCACACCAGACATTGATCTTCGGACTGCCCCGAATATGCTCCCTTACGGCACGTGAGTTTTCCGATCCCCAAATACGCACATTGTCTCTGTTGACTCTACCACTAAGATGAAACGTAGCCTCGTCTGAAAAGCAGACACGTAACAAGAAGTCATTATCCTCGTCAATGCTGTTCAAAATGTCAATAGCGAATTGTTCACGTTTTGGACGGTCATCAGGCTTCAGTTCTTGAACAATTTGTAGGCGTGTAACTTCAAACGTTTGTGTAACACCTTGTGCACCTTAGTTTTCGGTATCTTTAGTTGGCATGAAGCTTGTCTCACCGATTTCCTTGGTGACCGTGTGAAAGCAGTTGGAATGTTTTCCACCGTCCCATCGGAAACTGATGGTCCACCACTGCTCTTTCCCTTTTCCACGTTTCCAGTTTCCAAGAATTTTTTCATCCACGACTTAATTAACTTCACATCAGGTGGATTCTTTCCATACTTTGTTCTGAACCTTCACTGAACACTGACAGGAGATTTTGTTTCTGCAAGCCACACAACACATTGTGCCTTCTCTGTCACAGACGCCATCTTAACTGAACAGCTACTACAGCGCTCCTAGCGGCGAATGCGGTAGACGAAACACACCAGCACAGAAACTCTATGCGTGTACGAGATCACCTGTAAAAAGAAAACGGATGTAAGATTCGTCATTAAAACATGAGAGCATACTGTTTTCAGGGTAAACATTTATGGACACCCTGTATATCTATGTTGTGTGTATATATGTTAGTTTTTACGATGCGTCTTTATCTTTCTATTTTGTATTTAAGTTCATATTTTTTGTAATGTTTTGGGAGTCAGTCGTAAAGTACATACGAGTCGTGAATGACTTTTTTGTTTAATTGACATTATTTGTACTAATCTCTACTACTTCACACTGATTCTAAATTATATTTAACGGGATTTGTAACTCGGCCGAGGCAAGGAATGCGGGGCATGTGGACAGCATTTTTTACAAAATAAGCGATTTGGGAATAACGACAGTTTTAAACTGTTTAAAAACAAATATAATAACGGCGATAAAAAACTAGTGTGAATAAATGTTTTACAATATAGCGCAAGGAATCTCCGTACTTCTAAGCAATTATTTCACAAAAAACTATATTCTGACGCACGCCTTTCTTTCTCACTGGGTGAGAAAGAACAGATGTGTGTGTTACAATGTAGTTTCTGCTATTTAAAGTATTTAGAAGTACTGAGGTTAGGTTAGTTAAGGTCTGATTAGGTTAGGCTAGATTAGCGGGTACCTCACAATTTAATGACTTAACAGAATACACCCTTCGAAACCAAAATTGTGCCCGAAACACTTATCATACCCTTCTCGGTTCGATGGCACTAAAGTTGTGTTAGATTAAATTAGGTTTTGGTTAATAAGTTTTTATATGGATTCTAAAAAGTCGGTATCTCGCTTCTGTGGAGATGCCCACGTGTGTGTGTGTGTGTGTGTGTGTGTGTGTGTGAGGAGAAATTCTCAGACATGGTTGTCTCACCCGTCTCAATTGAAGGTTTTCTAGTTTTTATTAGCAGAACTCATTAAACATACCATAGTTTTCTACACGATAAATTTATCATGGCGAAATTTTCCATGAACCAAATTGCAACCATGTTAGACTCTGTTGAAATATCAGAGCAATATACATTTTAACTAATCAGGATAACATGTTTGGCGAGCTTACATGACAGCGGCTATAATAAGTGTGTGGTTCTTTCTCCAGAATATATTTCCATTGTGAAGAGTTACATGAAGTGTAAGTTAGTCGAGGAGGGCCAAAAAACCATTCGTGAAAGTATCTGGAACCAGAAAAGTGTCAAATGATGGTTTAGTTTAGCATTTCGTTGAATTTTTTTATGGCAATACAATGTTGCTGATCAGCCTGCAGGGACGAGGACGTAAGCCATCCATGTTATTTTGCATGGAATTGAAATTTTATATATATATATATATATATATATATATATATATATATATTAGGGTGGTCCTCCCTTATAGAGGCGATATTTTTTTTTGGTAATTTACATGCTCCCACCCAATAAAGTTGTTCCACTTAATAAGAAAATAATTCTGCTTCAATTTGAGCTCGATCGGATAATAATTAGAGGTGGCTGTCGAAGCTTGAAGTTACCACAAAACTGCAAGGCGGTGGTTTTCTATTGACCCCCTGAACAATCTCAGTTGGCCCCAGGGATCCATGGATCACCACTTGGGAACCACTGATATAATGTGTAGTTAAAAGATTTTTATTTTGCATATATATTTCAAATTATAAGCGTTATACATAACACTGATGACGTACTATTTTGAATCGTCATGGCTGGCAAGACCACTCACTGTAGCTCACTGTTTAAGATCTTCTTAGTAGGTTCAGGATATTTCTTCCTGTGTTGCTCCACGACTTTCAATAGATATTGAAGTTGTTCTTCATTCTTAGTGTGTTTTCCACTATAATCCTGGATAAGTGCAATCCCGCGTTCGGCATTGTCGTTCACGACCTTGATGTTTTCAACTTTCCGAAGAGCCTCTTGAAACTCATCATCTGAGTCCCATGTTGACGGGTCTTTTTGCATAAATGCAGTATTGATATTGAGGGCCCGTATAAGCTTGAAAGAGTTTCTCGTGCTCAAGGAATCCAATGTTGGGGGATGATCTTGACGAAGGCTCACACGTTTAGGACATTTTAGGCTGCCTTCTGTCTCATTAATTCCCTTTACAATTAATCTTTTTGTGTCTACTGATACAGAAGCATCAAACAGTGCCAATCCCACCATTTCCTCAGATAGGTACCACAAGTGGCCAGCAAATTTAGATGCTGCAAATTTTGCCCATTTTAAGGATTTCGTTCAAAATTTAAAGTTTGACAGCCACCCCTAAATATATATTATCGGATCTGGTAAAAACTTTGCCAAAATAATTTTTTTATGAAGTGGAACTACTTTATCGGGTGGGAGCAGTAAAAATAAAAAATTCGTTTTTGAGGACCACCCTAATAAATAAATTAAATAAATAAATATATATATAATATTATATATATATATATATATATAATATATATATATATATATATATATATATGGGATGAATTTCACAATTAAACACGTGAAATACATAAATGATGCACACCCACAAATGTGTACTGCTGAATACATGCAACATCTTGGAATCGCTTTTCCTTTTCCTTGTGGATGTGCATTATATATATATATATATATATATATATATATTATATATATATATATTATTTGCACTTAACAGCTGCTTGCTCCCTCCCCAACCCAAGCTTTCATGTATTCATCTGGAAATTACCTATAAATTCAGTCCTAAACAAACACGACGTTTAACCATCAATTTCAAAAAGTTTGCATTCAGTCTCTGCAACAACGCAGTTACAAAAGAAACCGCTTCAGGTAAGATATGATTTTTGTTTATACAGTATTTCTGAACTTTAAATATATAAAAGCGAATGATATCGAAGTTTGCGACATCTCAACCACAAACCAAAGAGAAGCAATTAAGAAAATTCATTCGCAGTGTTTACACGTACAAGAGAAGGACGTAGAGGAGGGTGATGCAGAATAACGAATGAAAAAGGAGAAAGTTAACAAGGGAGACAATTAAGAAACTGTCAGAGAAACAAATAATACAGAAAAGGGGAACTGGAAGAAATATTTAAAAAGTAATGATAGAATTCCAGTAAATATTGAATCTGAAGGAAATGTGAAAAAGTATAAAAAGTGCGAAGAGAAAGTTCTGAAGAAATTGAGAACAGAAGAGAGAGAAAGAGGTAAAAGAATAAAAAGAGAAAATGTTACAAAAAACTACAGAAAAAGAAAAGAGAGAGTTTTCACTGTATTATGAAAGAGAGTAATTTATAACGTAAGAAAAGTGGGCGTTTGTACACTTCCACCCTTGTTATTCAAATACTATAACGCAATGGGCTCTGTAAGTCAGTGGGGAAAAATATAGGCCCATCATTCTTGAAAATCTTTTTCTTCACTAGATTGGGAGACTGAAAGATTGAAGGTATGGATAAAGGCGTCCCATTCACCACCCTATACTGTATACAAAAACTATTAAGTCGCTTCAAAGAAAGTTGCTGTGAATTTTTCTCTCCAAAGATGCCTCTACGTAAGGGAAACATTTATCAAAGGGATTTTTTTTGGCTACAAAATCTCATCTTAGGCGGGCACTACAAGTAAAGACGGAGTTACTGTCGATGACGTATATACAGGGTGAGGCAGAAGTCAGGACCCATAGGAACTGTTTTTTTTAATTGCATTGAAAAACATAGTTCCTATGGGTCCTGACTTCTGCCTCACCCTGTATAACGAAGAAGTATGAAAGCTGCATGGATGAAAATGAAATTGTAATAGACAAATATAATTTAATACAATTCAATAGAATAGGAGTATGAAAATGAGGACGTGGTGCATACATACATACACTAAAATCACGTTCTATAGGAATGATATCGAGTATGAATGCAGGCAGCTGCACAGAGAGCCGGAATTGCGTCAGTTTTAATGGAATTAGCGTTTCATTTCATTTAATTTCATTTACTGATGGAATAATTTCTTACATGTGTGTGAAAAAATTCTGCAAATTTTGAACGTTACATAACATTACGTCCCAGCAATTTTATGTTGACATAAATTTTCGTCTAAAATTTTCTTTATTTTTGCTATGAGGGATATTTTTCAACAAATACTAGGAATGTTTGTAAACTTTTCCTGATGTATCATGCACGAAGAAAATTTGCACATGCGCAATGAATGCATGTGTATAATAATAATACAAATTGCGCTTTTTATACCTATGCATTAATTGCATAAAGAAAGTTAAATGCATATGCAGTAATTGTATTTTTTGTTAATCATTTATAGATTCAGCTGCGTAAGAATTATTCCACCCAGCTAAATCTCTAAGTCTAAGAGTACACCTAGGGTAACTTAGGTCTACGACCGAGCCTGAGTCAATCTAGGAGGCAGTAAGTCTAGGCCTAGGCCAAGTTAAAATAAGCACTTGGGCTTATGTTGTCTTGACCAGAGTTTTTCAAACTTTTTGAAGCCATGGAACCTTTATTTAAAAAAAAAATATTCACGGAACCTTGACCAACAGGTAAAATTTTAATGATATAAGGCAAATGGTAATAAAATTATGTTCACTGCAGTTTATTTATGTATTTATGAAATTTACATATACAGTTATATGAATTTCACAAAAAAAAATATACAAGTTTAGAAATTTACAAGAAAAAAGACAATTTACTTTTATTGACCTATTTATTTTGAATTCTCCTCCCCACATTACTGTCAGCATAAAAGAAATTATAAGTATAAAAAATGTTTATTACAAAATTAAAGGTTTCAATGCAAAATAATTAAAAGTGAGGAATTTTACAGTAATTGAGGAGTAATTTTAATAGTTAATCAAACAAATAAATGTTCAATGGAATCATTATTTGTAGCTACCTACTACTGACGAACTTAATTTTCGTTAGCAAGATCTTTACAAAACATCATCATATTTGTATAATATGCATTGTGAAAGCTAACATACATTTACACTGCGTTTAATAACATTACTGTGATCATAACTTCCGTGAACTGAGAGAACTAAACCTAAAAACATAGAAAAACTCGGCAAATCAATCAAACCAGTGCTTGTGGTCATCAGCTGTGTTTTGTTTACAAAATGGGCTCCTGTTTCTTACTGTGGCCGCAAGAGGGCAACACTTATCCTGGATATCTCATCGTTTGAATTAAAATTCTCTCTCTCGCCCATTCTCTCTTTGCCTAAGCCTTTCAAAACACAATCACTGAATTCGCAGAATATACATCGTAAATTCATCCATGCCAGTTGATATTATTTTATCTTACCTCTCTCTCTTTCTCAGTCTCTCATGACATGCCCACTGAACCTCGTCAAGTCTCGCGGAACCCTAGTGTTCCGCTGAACACAGTTTGAAAACCCCTGGTCTAGACTAAAGTTTAGAGCTTTAAACTGTACCTTTCAACCTTTCAAATGTTCTGCGCGACGATTCCTCATGTCACGAAGGTCAAGCTTGTCGCCCCTCCTATCGAGTTGGCCTGGTGAAGTAGTGAGTTGGTTTCTTGTACTCTCCACCTCACATAGCAAGGTACGCCCGACTCATCGGGGATTGTTCTGAGACAGGCGTCTAGTCTTCTTTTGAAGATGTCCACCGCAACACCACTCGTGTTCCTTAGGTCTTTGGGCAGCTGATTAAACAGTTTTGGTCTTCTCACAACAAAACTATTTTCTTTCAGGGTTAAGGGTGTTCCCTGTCTCGCCTTTAATTTGAGAACACGACACAGTCTCCCTTTTCTACTTTCCACCGTTGTTTGGGGAGTTACAGGGTTCAGAGTAAGATTAAGGACTAGTTTCTCCATTATTTTCAAAGTGTAAATAATGGTGTATCTCTCCCTTCTCCTTTCCAGTGAATATAGGTTTAATTCGCGTAACCTTTCCCAGAAATTAGTTCTTTGCACCCGTTGATCTTGGCTGTGAAGCTTCTCTGAATCCCTTCTAGCTGGCTAATGTCTTTTTTTATATGGGCATGTTAGGAACGAGCAGTGTTCCAATTTGGGTATGATCAGTGTTTTCAGTAGAGGAATCATGATATTCCTATCCCTTCGTTTAAAGGTTCTCACTATCTGCCCAGTTATTCTCTCTGCTCTGTTTACTGCTATCTTGTTTTGTGTTTCAAATTTCGTATCATCAATCATTACAACCCCTAAATCTTTTGCTTTAGAATTTCTCTGAATTTCCTGTCCATTTGGGGTATAATAATCGATGGATTTTAGGTCTTCTCCTTTTCCGTACCGTAACAGCTAAAATTTCTCTGTGTTAAACTTCATATTGTTGTCTTCCGTCCACTTGTAGATTCTGTTCATGTCGGTTTGTAGAGATCCTATATCTTCTGGGTTTCTTATTTTTCTACTGTTCTTTTTATGTCATCGGCAAAGGATGTTACTGTGCTGTCTCTGGTAACGTCCTCATCTATGTCAGTTAACATGATTATTAAGAGTAGTGGAGCAAATACTGTTCCTTGTGGTACTCAGCTGGGGACCTCTGATTCTAATAAAGATACTCCTTGTACTGTAACGACTTGCCGCCCCCTCACTAAGGAAATTATATATCCATTACCCTACTTTTCCTGTTATTTCCATATATTTCAGTTTATGTATTACGCTTTTGCAAAGTCTGTGTATATTACATCATAGTTTTCATTACTTTCCATTGCATTAATAATGTTGTTGTGTTCCATTAGTTGTGATAGGCATGGTCTGCCTGACCGAAACCCATGTTGGTTATCATTGAATTTTTTCTGAGTTTCCAAAAAGTCATACTGTAGATTTTCTGTGTAACTATTCTTTCAAATATTTTAGTGAGATGAGATGTAAACGACACTGGCCTATAGTTTTTGGCCTCGGATCGATCTCTTCAGGATGCCGGTATTTCTCCCGTGTCTATTGACCGTCTCTATATCCAATATAGGGGCTCAGCGATTGCATTCTTGCAGTTTTTGATCAGTGTGGCATTCCATTTATCCGGTCCTGCCGCTGAGTGTGCTTTTAGTTTCCCTATAGCTTGTGTGATATCATCTGTCGTAAAGTCGAAGTCCGTTATACTTTCCCCTTGTAGTTGTTCTTCAAAGAAGGCTTTTCTATCGCATATCAATTTGTCAGTTTTTGGGATACTGAAAGATGATTCATACTGAGCTCTTAATATTTCAGATACTTCTGTTAGATCATCAGATAAAGCACTGTCTTCGTTTTTCAAAGGTCCGATGGTCGCATGGTTTTTCGACTTCCTTTTTGCAAAATTATAGAAGTACTTTGAGTTAACCTTTATCGCTTCTATAGCGTTTCTTCTTTTTCTGTATGCTTCTCAATTAGTTCCTGTATGACGCCATCGATACTCTGCAGTTTATCTTTTAATATTTTTCTGATGTTATATTTACAGTTATTTACTATTACTTACTCTTTTTCTCCTTCAGAACAATGACCTCTTTTGTCACTAGAACCTGCTTCTCTTTTCTCTTTGTTGTATTTTTAGGACACGTCTTTCCACAATTTTCAGTCTTCTCCTCTAAGGTCATTAGCATCTCTTCCGTTGTCTTGGCCTCGAAAATGGTTTTCCAATCTATTACTTTCATGCTGGATGTAACATCTTCCCAGTTTATAGCTTTGGAGTGAAAATTAAAAATTCCAAATTTGCTTCTTTCTGTTGTTCGTGTTTTTTCCTTTCATGCTGCTTTTATATTGGTTGTTATTTCAGTAATGTTGTGATCCGATATTATGGTTGGGGATATTTCTACATTATCATTTAGGTTGCTGTTGTTTGTGAATACCAAATCTAGGCAGTGGTTTTTTCTCGTGTTTTCTGTTGTTTCTTGTGTTAACATAAATTCATCAGATAGCGCTAGCAGTATTTTTACCTATCCTTTTATATTTCATGAATGGAAAATTAAAATCATCACAGAGAAAAATATTTGGGGTTGGAGAATATAGATCTTTTACCCAGTTTCTTACCTCTGTAACGAAATCTGAAAATTTTGAGGTTGGCGTGTTTGGTGGTCTGTACATTACAATTAGTACCATATTTAATTTTTAAACTTTTGCTGCTGCACATTCTACGTAGCTGTTTGAGGTACTTATACAGGGGTTAGACAAAATAATATGAACACCTTGATAAATGGCGGTTTTTATTCTTAATATGGGGTTGGTCCTCCTTTAGCGGCAATAGCAGCTGCAATGCGTCGGGGAATTGATTCATACAGCTTTTGGACAGTGGCTAGAGGAATCCTGAGCCATTCTTCGAGCAAAACCTGCTCCAGTTCCCCCAAAGACGCCGGCAGTGGGAATCGGCTTCTGAGCTGCTGCTCCAACTGACACCACAGATGCTCGATAATGTTAAGATCCGGGGATTGTGGAGGCCAATCCAAGCGTTCTACTTCACTAACATGCTCTTCAAACCAGTTTTTAACGACCCCAGCGGTGTGGATTGGTGCATTATCATCCTGGAAGACGGCGCCGCCATTGGGAAACAGCGTTTGGACCATGGGATGGACCTGGTCAGCCAATATTGACAGATAGACCTGGGCGTTAACCCTACCATGCAGTACTACAGCTGGGCCAAGAGTACATGGAAATAGCGTAAAGGAGGATTCGTCGGAGTAGACTACATTCTTCCACCGGTCCATTGACCAATTATTATGGTCATTACACCATTTTCTGCGCCGCTCAATGTTGATGTGCGAAAGGAAGGGTTTGGCAATTGCAGCCCTCCCATGGTATCCAGCTCCATGGAGCTCGCGACGTACAGTTCTGGTCGATACCGGGCTTGCAAGATGCTGGTTAAGCTCTGCAGTCACTTTTGGAGCTGTGGTCTTATGGTTCTTTGTCACAATGCGCTTTAGCACCCGGCGGTCTCGATCACACAGCTTCTTCTTGCGTCCACTATTGCATTTGTCGGTGCTTGTCTTTCCATGGTTTTGGTATGTAGACATGACCATAGAGACAGTTCCTCTGGATACATTGAACATCTGAGCGGTTTTCGTCACCGATGCACCAGCCATCCGCGCTCCGACAATTTGCCCTCTTTGGAAGTCTGACAGGTCTTTCATAACTGCTAATTCATAATTCACTCAGATCTGTAAAAACAACGTGAGGGTTATAACATGACGTATACACTCTCTGTTACGCATATAAATAGGTTTGCCAGTCATTTGACCGTTTACTTTGTGTCTGAGCAGTCCGTAAAGATAACCGGTGAAATCGGCGGGTGTTCATATTATTTTGTCTAACCCCTGTAGTCATTTCTGTCATATGCCTTTCGTGTGTGTAAATAGCACATCCTCCTTTACGTCTCACTGCTCTGTCGGCTCGGAGGATGTTATAGTTGTCAATCTGTATTTTTTTTTTCAATACAGAACTCAGTTTTCACAGTTCGCCTGGCAGTCTTTTAGATGGGTTTCCGTGAGGTATGCAAAATCTGCTCCGGTTTCTTGCATGAGCCCTTTTAGGTATAAAATTTTGTTCGGGGAATGGCTTGTTTTAAGGCCCTGAATGTTGGTTAGGATAATTTTTATTTTTTCCTTTTCGTTTTTACATACTTGTTTCCGATTTATTTTCCAATGGTGGTGCCGGTTTCATTGCGTTGTGATCCTCCGAGAATTTTCCTCACTTTGTTTCGATAACCGTTGTCCCGATATTGCATGTAATGTCTTTCTGTATGCCTTCTGTACGGGTCTCGGAAACGTGTATTTGTCAGTTGGCTTTGTATTTGTTGGATGGTATTCAATAGTTGAATTGTGTGGGCTGCATCTAAAAAATTGGTAGCCCTCTTTGTTGCTGGTATAGTCTGCTCACTTGTCGGGTTCCTTTGAGGGTGGTGGTAACGGCATTTTTGTCCGTATTTACACCTCCCGTATCTTGCATAGGTGTTGCAGACAGTAAGATGGTGGAACTTGCACTTTTTTTCAAATTTGCAATATCCACTTGTGTGTTACATAATGTGGGATGTGCATAGATGCAGTGCCCATCCCGATATCTGTAGTACCCTTTTGCGTAGTATTTACATAGGTATTTTCTACGCTTCTACTTCTTGTTCTCTGATTATTATTTTCTGTTCTTAATTTTAGTATTATCATTATTTTTCTTTGGCTGTTTATTTCCTACGTTTTTAATTTTTAGCTTTTTATCATTTTTCTCGTTGGGCAGTTTTACTACCTCGCAAATTTTACTTATCTCTTTTCTTTCATCTATGTCTTCATTCCGTATTGTATTGTTATTCGTTATTATAGTTATTCGTTATTTCCTCTTCTCTCTCATCCACCCGAATTTTCATTGCGACATTTCCGAAATCTTGTTTCCCCATTATTTCCTCCATTTTTGTAACACTCGAATTTGCTTTCTCTATTTCTTTAAATACCGCAAAGGAGTTTACAGTCTGTATACATGCATCACACAGAAATTTGATTCCCAAGATCTGTTTCGCGCTCGAGACGAGAGATATTTTCCTGTCATCCCAATTCATGCAGATAAAGTCGTGCAGTTTTTGACAGAAATTGCATCTTATTGCTGCATTTTCAGTTGTTTCCAGATTACACAAATTATAGATTAAGTGAGAGTTTGGACCCATGGTCATGCTATTCATTAACTATCGTAGAAAGAAATACACACATTTTTCAAAATTTCTCGAATGCCAACCGTATTACGGTTTAAATATATATGTTAAACTGGTGATAATTTATGTAAGCTGTATTGCACTTTCTTAACTTTAGAGAATTTCACTTTATAATTTATATGCACGGATTCACTGATACTTTATACACTTTTGGGTGTAAACAGAATAAACCGCTGAGTAGTTTATTCCCTTCTTATTTGGGTGTTAATACAGAGAGAGGCACAACACGTCAGTAGCATGGACGCAAAATGGACGAGTGCAGAGATGTTGCAGAGATAATGATTAATGTTGGTGTTACAAAGGGGGATTGGGGGTATGTTGCAAAGGGGTGTGTGGGTATGTTGCAAAGGGGGGTGGGGTATGCAATGAAAGGGGAGAGGGAAGGGAACCTCGGAGGGAGAAGGGAGGATGACCTCTCCCCAAAGGGGTAGCCTTAAACTAAGAGAGGAAGAGAAAGGAAAGACGGAGGAGGTCTTTGGGGGAGAAGGTGGGATGTCCTCACTCCCCCAAAGAGAAACTAACCTGTCTTAACCTAAGAAGGAAGGAGAGATCTTTATTCCGCCGAAGTTCACATCATTATGAAGGTCCCGTAGCCAAGCAGGTCTTATATAGAGGAAGGTTGAGTTGCCAGATACCACTTTTTATTTTAATTGTTCAGGTATACATTATTAGGGTGAGTTGCTAGATACCACCATTTATTTTAATTCACACGAGTTACCGTTTTTAAAAGCAAACGGACTTTCTCCTTTAAGAGAATTAATTATTTAAACGAAGCCCAATATTAACAATAAAAGAAATACGCTAGACAATTGGCTTGGCAAAAAGAGATCGTTCATTTTAATATTCATTATAATTAAATTTCAGAGAAATTAAAGTAATTGATAAAAGAATTAAATGAGAAGTCTATATACACTTTTATATTAAACAATAAATTTTAACAAACTTCCCGTTCTTTGTTCAGTTTACCAAATTTCAGCCAACTCCCCATATGAAAGTATGCAAGCAAGCATCACTCACCATGCATTTTTCTTACTATTTGCAACATGAATAAAATTAAAAATTTAGTGATGGATTCCGTATCATGTTACGGATTTCTCGTCTAAACTGTAGGTCTAAGGTGGTTCAAAAAACAATGCTACTTGACATCTTGTACTTTAGAGCGGCTGCCTTTCGCGTATAAAAGCACACATCAGTACAGCGATTTACTCTAAAGGTAAACCTAAAATATCTATTTACTTTTGTCATCCCCTATATATATATATATATATATATATATATATATATATATATATATATATACAAGACGTGGCTTTTCAATTTCGTACACTTTTTCCGTTAATCTTAATATTAATTCATCTTTACAGTATACTAAATTGGCAATAAACATTTTAAGCATTCTATACGAATATTTAATTTACCTATAATTCGAAAGACAAGAAAGGCATGCGTTAAAACAACTTCTCTTTTTATTCAAGGAATGGAAGATCTAACGGTATAAACTCGTAACAGTTGAAGCGTCGGTCAAAAAATGTTGACCGCAAAAGGTACCTCGACCCACTTTCACTTAGAAAAACAACGAAGAATCCTCCGTTCACTCCTACAATTTTGTTCCCTTGCCACTACAGTGTATATAAATGTTTTATATTTTATCAACTTCATTGTTTTACTTTACGGTTAATTTGTATGGTATCATCATCTTAGTTATTGAAATGAATGAATAAAAAAATGGAAAGAATTGAACAAAATTACTTTTGGTAGTGAAGGTAAAACTTAATTTAAAATTTATATATATATATATATATATATATAGATATATATATATATATATATATATATATATATATATATACATATGTATGTATGTATGTATGTATATATGTATATGTATATATTATAGGTATATATATATACAGTATATATATATATATATATTATATATATATATATATATATATATAAGCACACCGGACAAAAAATTAGTCACCCCTCTCAGAATGTACCTAATAACGTGTGACGGCGCCTCTGGCCTTGATAACCGCACGAATCCGGCGAGGCAGAGACCAATTCATCATTTAGTATGCGGAGGTACGCCTGCTGGTTCAAATTCATCGTCACTGGAACGAGAGGGCCCATTTCGTGGTACGAAAAACATCCCCAGAACATCACGGAACCACCTCCAGCCTGAACAACACCTTCGACGCATTCAGGATTAAAGGCTTCATTGGACCTGCGATGTACTCGTCGCCTCCCATCATTGGAGAACAAACAAAAACGGGACTCATCGGACCAAATTACACGTTTCCAATCTGCCGCAGTCCAGTTTTTGTGCCTCTGAGCCCATTTATAACGTGCCAATTTGTGACCTGCTGTTAACAGCGGCCTCTTCCGTGGTACCCTGCTCCAGATGTCCATCGCATGCAGTTCTCGTCGCAATGTCCGTTCGGAAATTGGTCGCTGGAGAACCTCATTGGTTTCTTGGAGCAATTGTTCTCTGGTTTGAAAACGATTTGCAGTTACTAGACGAGAAACATGGCGGCGGCCCCTATTGTCGAGAATTGTTTTCCGGCCACAGTTACGCCGTCGATTGTCAGTTGATTGCGAACTACACCACTCTTTGTAAACTCGCTGGACAGTACGCGTTGACACACCAACAAATTGGGCTACTTCAGACATTTTGTGTCCGTGGGCTCTGCCAAACACGATGGCTCCTTTTTGCCACTGAGTAACGTCTGCCTCACGACCCATTTTGCAGACTATATCCAACACACACTTTGTTCTTCACCACCTCACGAAACAGATCTGATCCTGTGTGCTACGTCACCGCTACTTGTCACTTACCAATGCTACATCAGCGCCCTCTGTGTGACCTTGAACTTCCTACAATCGGTGCTATTAGGGGTGACTAATTTTTTGTCCGGTGTGCTTATATATATATATATATATATATATATATATATATATATTATATATATACACATACATACAGAGAGAAATTTGTCAAAGTGAGGACCGCGCGCGCGCGCGCGCACACACACACACACTGGCTTCTTTTACATGCGACTTTTCCTAAATCTTACTACATTATTAACCTATCCCATCTTTCATGCAATAAAAAAGTTCTACTATATTGGTAACCTTCGATTAGCATCCCCCCGAATTGTTCATTTTAACCAGGGTCAAACCTTTCACTCCGACTTAGACCTACAGTTTAATGTGGAAGCCGAACTAAGCTGCAGCACGGGAGGGCAGAAATTGCATGGGATGCATTACTTATTGAGGTACTTCTTGTCCTTGTAACTCTCGATCTTTCATGTACACTTTCCACATTGTGTCCGACAACTATTACAGAAGCTCTTTCCAAATTTGAAAGATGCTTTATTCAGAAGTGTAATGAAAAAAGAACAGCTTCAGAGTTCATTCACACCATGCGTACACTTATCGTGTACACAGTTAGTGGAAAATAAAACGTACCAATGAAACTCTAGACTCATTTACAATTTTTAAAATTCTTATATATATATATATATATATATATATATATATATATATATATATTAACCCCCTCCGTATGGCCTGGGTTGGTTCGAAGTCGACGGGGGTTCTAGTTAGGTGGCAGCAACGGATGTGTGACTTGTAGTAGTTTTCTTCTATATTACTCTCCGAGTTCTTCTATAGTGGCTCGGAGGACTCTGGTAGACTTACTAAAATTCTCTGAAGATTCCGGACTCTTCTTGGAGCGTATCCGGAAAGTTTAATGACTAAGTTCTTCTGAAGAGAGCAAGGCTCGAAGGATAAGATAAAGATTATCTTTTACTGTAATTTACTGCTAAAATGTACAGGTAGTGCCCAGCCTCTGAATTAGCTTCTGAATGACAATGGAAGATTTTTACTGGGGTTTATATGCTAAAAAGGCTGCATTATTTTAGCACAATATTCGAAAACAAAGTAAATTTTTTAGCTGTGGTAAGACTTGAACGAGTAAACAAAATATTTGAAGATGAAACCATATTTTTATCTTAAACCGCGACTTTTCAGATCTGATGTTATCATGATCTGCCAAGTTAACTAAAAGTGGAAATCGGACTATGCATCTTTACACTAAAATATGCATATGAGTAAAATTTTAAGGTTTAAGATGTACAATTTAAATGCTTAGGCAAGACATGATCTCATCTTTTATAACGAAAGAGAATGTATACAAAATATGAACATTGCAAAGCTTAAGCAGGATTCCTTATTAAGCGAAATCTAAAAAAAATTATTGAGATTTCAAAAAAGAACAGGTCACCAATTATTTGGCAAAGTAGAAAGCAAATCAAAAATTTTATCCAAACTCGCGTTGGGCGATTTTGGTCCTTATGTAAAAATGAATACACACACGTACATAAATATGAATATAGGCATTATATAAAGTTAAATATATAAGAATATACAGGATTATATAAATACATGAACCATATAAACATGAATTTTAAAATGGATACAAGAACTATATAAATTAATACAAGAATTACATGAAGAATATGATAGTATAGGAATAATGGAATTATTTATGGCTCATTTTTACATAAATATATATATATATATATATGTATAGAAACGACGTAAGTATAGAGGAGTGTTCTGCACACGAGGAAGAGAAATAACGAACAAATGAAAAATGAGGTAACCGCCCGGGAATCGAACCCAGGATCTTCCGATTGCCGGTCAGATATGCATATCTGACCGGCAATCGGAAGATCCTGGGTTCGATTCCCGGGCGGTTACCTCATTTTTCATTTGTTCGTTATTTCTCTTCCTCGTGGGCAGAACGCTCCTCTATACTTACGTCGTTTCTATACATTAATATACTGCGTGGTCATTGCAGTTAAAGGTGATATATATATATATATATATCACACACACACACACACACAGATTTTTGTAACTGGAGCCTGACCGTTGTGTAAATTAAATTAGTAATAATAATAGCTAATTCGGTTTTCCTTTTCACCGAATTGTTCATTCTAACAATGGTCAAGCTTTTCACTCCGCCTTAGACCTACAGTTTAACGTGGAAACCGAACTAAGCTGCAGCACGGGCGGGCAGAAATTACAATGTCATCGCCCCGATCTCTCAACAGCAACCGCCGTCTAATCCACTAGGATACCTAGGGTACCCATTTATCAACCAACCCAAGCAGACATTCAATAACTAAATACAAATTAATCACCCTCCTACGCGATAAGTGAAAAGAATAGTATGGCAGCAAAACATGATAATGCACAAAAATCTTCTAGATTTGATGTTTGTGCCATAGGATATTACTGTGATGTTAATATCAGAGTAATGAAGAGTAGCGGCGCTAATTTTGTTTCCTGCGGTATTGAGCTGTGCCACTATGATGAATAATTCCTATAACGAACTACATCCTAAAAAATGAGGCTCAATTTAGTATGGTCGCAATGAATATATTCCTATAACAACTTAGTCCGAAAAATTCAGGCTCAATTTAGTAGGGCCGCAAAAAATAATAATGCACATTCTGGAAGTCTTCTATAGAAATGGTTGGTTATTGCAGGGGATATTGCGTAAAGGGGTGGGTTGGGGAAAGCCGAGAAAAGTATTGTGGGGAAACTGAGAATAACATGACAGCAAAACGCACATTAGTATTGTGGGAAACTGGAATAGTATGGCAGCAAAACGTAATAATGCACAATCTGGAAATTTTCTATAGAGATTGTTGTTCAATGTTGCGATGGATATTGCATAAAGGGGTGGGTTGGGGAAAACCAAGTATGGGTGCAAATATTGCCGTGGTAGATACAGCAAGGGGTAATACGAGCTTTAAATCTACGGAGAGAATATAAAGACACCGTTAGTCGTCCAAAGCCTGGACCCGTTATATCGGTGTTACGATTGGTACACAAATTTATCATGGACCCGCCCAGTTACACTGACAACCAATCATTACGAACCGTTCTTAGTCTTTTGGGGCGGAGCTTGGTGATCGTGCATATAAAAGGAAATATTTCCAGCTGGGTGTCGCAGTAGTTATTTTCACCAGTGAATAAACATTCCCCTCCGCCATGAGTCAAGAAGTTTACAGTTTACCAGACTTATATCAAGAAGGTGACATTGTAGCATTGTCTACAATTAATCTTTTTAACGCGGTTGACCGGGACGGATTATTTCCAACGCAAACCGTTGATGATATTTGCAATGACGCTCCTTACGATCCGACGCAAGGGACTGCCGTGGAGATGTAAGTGTCTATAATTTTATTTTTTGAGTCAATTATTTATTCACAAACTGTCAGAAACAGGATTATTTCAACATATATATATATATATATATGGAGGGATGTAGTAATTCATCTCGTCAAATACATCATTTAGGTAATCGCCATTATGCTGAAAACCTGTTTTGAATCATTGAATTTTTTATAGCAATCTTTTGCATGTTTTATAAATTCAAATGTTATTCGTAATTATCTCTTAAAGGAACTTCTCTGAGCGGTTCAAAGATATCTTCACAATGTAATACTCTTACTATATGTATACTCTGTATATGTTTTTATTAAAAAAGATTCAGTATGAACATTATTCTTTCTCCTTTAAGGTCCGATGAGAATTTGACACGTTATATACAATCTTTTGAAGAACCCCGTGTCATGGACCTGAATACGGAGGATTTACCGAACAGTCAGCCCAGCGAATGTCACATCATAAACGAAATAATGTAAGTGTTTTTTTTTGTATGATCTTTGTTGGGGAAAGAAGACAATGTATTTTCATCAATTTATTAAATGAAAGAAATCATATTTTTAGTACAACCATCTTAAACTACAGAATATACAAACCAACGTTACAAATATATATATATATATTATATATATATATATATATATACGAACAAAACTAAATGAAAGAAATCGTGTTTTTAGTACAATAACCATCTTAAACTACAGAATATACAAACTAACATTATTGGTTACAAATATATACATACACGAACAAAACATTATACTATACAACGAGTACGGACAATTGGAAAACGGCTTTTTATCTGTCTGCATACCATTTCATCGTTTCGTTGTGTGTGACACGGGTCGAATAATTTTTAAAAATTTATAAATTCTTTACCACGTGACATATGCATGAGAAATGAAATGCAGTACATTCCACAAGTATTACTAAAATAACCTTGTAATCGGAATGGGTTCCATACAACTTCGGGGATATGTAACTGATCGAGAAATTTTACAATAACAGGGTCACTCCAGGGTTGAGTCCCGAGTGAATCAAAATAGTACAGGCGGTACCTATTTTTGAAATAGATTGCAAACCAATGAATCCCTTCATTACCAATGACATCTGTGTTCACAATAAGACTACCACAATCTCGCGTAGTTGGCAAGTTAAATGTTTCATTCTTCGCAAACACCAATAGATTTGGAATGTGTGATTCGTTCACTATTCATTACTCTCTGAAGTGTATTCGCATCCATTTTAAAAGTCTGTGGTAACGCCCCTAAATCTGTCTACTTCTATTACGGCTTGCGACTCGAGGTATACTAGTACACTAATAGGTGCGTCTATAGGCTTGGTGAATTCCAACCTCACTGAGATGTTTCCGCTCTGTTGTGGACTTAAATGCGTATTTACGCTAGTAGATAAGTCAGGTGTAATGTCAAACGGATAAAGGTTAAATTGATCAATGAATTCTTTCTGCGTTACCCCATTACCAAGCTCATCACAATCACCTGCAATATGGGCCAGATTACTATATGCTCTCGCGCAAAGCGGTAACACAGCGTCAGATGAATAGTCCGTATTCAATGTTCCTCCCAACGCAATGCCATTAACGTATAGTGTTATATTTTTAAGTCCGAAATTCTCGAATTTAAAGGCACTCTCTATATTTTCCATTCACCGAAGCATGGTTCTGCATTCCGATTAATATCCTTTTAGGAAGACTTCCCAGGGCGATGTTTTCTATCTGCTTCGACGCCAACCCTGCAGGCACCGTGTATAGTTTGATTTGTACTTTGTTAATAGGGTATTTTACTCTAGCGTTTAGTAAATTTTTCTCAATTTCTAGTTGTTTTGGTGAACTTAATTTCACTCGCCGTACGCGGAGGTATGTCTCCATAATGTGAACCACAACGGGTTTTGCTCCCTCTCCTTGATCAGCATCCAGATTTAAGCAGATCTCAGGACTCGTGCGGGTGAGCTTTATTTTCATATCCACCCCATTCACAAGCAACTTTTGGAATGTGAAATCTGTATGCAGACGTCCAAAACACTCGTACATCTTTTTAGAATTTTTAAATTTGTCCTTTATACTACTTTCGTCTTTAGTTTGATAATACCCCTCGGCACTTAAAAAGGTAGCCTTCGCTTCTTTAGAAAAGTTGAGGACATTTTCCAGATAGGCTCGTAGGTGATAGTACCTCGCCTGCCGATATGTTGACCTGATTTAAATATACGTCACACTGGTTGAATATGGAGTGCAGAAAGTTTGTTTCAGGGTATACAGCATATTTGTCATCGCAGTCCGTTCCATCAGAATGAGCTATACGTAGTTTAGCGTACATGTGCACACAGCTTGGATCAAAAAAGTAAGGGCCTGAGCTAGGTATCACGAATTCTATAGGGGCACTCGGGGAACTAATTGTGTTTAAAGGGTTAATTGTAATAAAGTCACTGTGTTAAATAGAAACTTGAGTTGGAGGCATCTCAAAGAGGGATCGCTCCGATTTACAGCATTGTAAACTACACGGATGGATGAAGCGTGCCATGACAAGTTAGAAATAGTTCCTCCTCTCTCGGCAAGTTGTAAACAAACTATGATTCATGAGATCACTGCCCTTAGCTTATATCAATTAAAAAAAATGGTCAACCATACGTTTCATTCGCTTAGAACACTTCTTTTTATATCCTTTTACGCTTATTGCCACGGTGGTGGTAATCCCTTCTTCCGGACAGTCCTCTTCTTCTCCACCACCACGCATTTTTCTCTTTGCATCTTTGACGATTTCATCCCCTGCACGTTTTAAATGTTTTTTTTAGAGCTTCTTTAGGTTTAGCCCCAGCCAATATGTCTTCTGCAGTGTTAAGACCTGATTGTAGCGCCTTCCTTCCGAGGTATCTGGCACCCCTCTTCAGCAAAGGAACAGCCGTACGTAGTATGGTTGAAAAAATGGACCCAAGTCCACTACCACGCTGGTATCTCACCCCTCGATAGACGGTGAAAGGCTTTCTGTCCATTATAACTCAGTGCGTCGAAAGTGCAGCTTCACTGTTAAGCTCCCGTCACCGAATGGGAAATTTTTACCCTCAATCGTTCTTATACAGGGTGTTTCAGGAGGAAAGGTCAATACTTCGGGAGGTGATAGTATCGGTCATTGTGAGAAAAAAAGTTCATATGAACATGTGTCTAATTCTGAATGGTTACGGAGATAGAGCTGTTTGAATCTGATGTACGCGCAGCTCTTCCTCCCCCTTCCCTCCCCTATAACCTTGAACCATGTAAGCTGTAATGTAAGCATGTAACATAAGCCAATCGACAGCTGACTGTTGTGAGTGACATTGTTTGAAGCAGTGTTAAGTGCCACACACCTTCACACATGCCGAATATGCAGAAATGGTGTATGTCTACGGTTTTTGCAATGGAAGTGCAACAGTTGCTGTTGCAGAATACCGTCGACGGTTTCCGAACCGCAGAATTCCGGATCAAAGTGTGTGTACCATGGTTTTGAACACATTGCGTGAGATTGGTACACTTCCCAGCGCTCATGTTTCATCTGAACGTGAAGGTCAACAAGATGTGGATGAAGTGGAAAACATTCTTCAGTTGATAGAGCGTAGTCCTACTACTAGCTCACGAAAAATTTCTACACATCTCAGTGTACCACACACAAGAGTATGGCGAACATTACGTGAGGAAGGCTTGCATCCATATCATGTACAGCGTGTACAACACCTTCAACCAGGAGACGCTGCCATGCGACTGGAATTTTGTCATTGGGTAAATGCTAATCGCCGATTGCTTCGATTAATACTGTTCACCGATGAAGCTACTTTCACCCGTGACGGTATCAACAACATTCGTAACTCTCATCGGTGGTCGGATGAAAATCCAAATGCCACTGTGGAAACAAATTTCCAACATCGCTTCTCTGCCAATGTGTGGTGCGGTATCATCGATGATCAGCTGATTGGCCCTGTTACTTTAGAGAATCGTCTTACAGGACAAAGTTACCTAGAATTTCTGTAAAATGAATTGCCAGGACTATTGGAGGATGTTCCTTTGGCTACACGCGCTGGTATGTACTTTCAGCATGACGGAGCTCCTCCACATTCTACCAGTCTGGTGATGCAATACCTAAATCAATCTTTCTCTGGTCGATGGATCGGCCGCGGTGGTCCCATTGAATGGCCATCAAGGTCTCCAGACCTCTCTCCGTTAGATTATTGTTTGTGGGGGTGGATGAAAAGTCAAGTTTACAAAAGAAAGGTGGATACACGAGACGAATTGCTCGCGCGAATTTTGGATGCTGCTGCCCGCATAAAGGAACATCAAGATCAACTCAGACAAACAACACGCGATCTTCGCACACGAGTTGCAAAGTGCATTGAGGTTGACGGTGGGATTTTCGAAAACGTATTGTAAACTGTAACAAATTTGTCATTTCTGTATCTGATACCATTCAAAATGCCAATGTTTAAACATTAAATGTTAGAAACAGTAATTGGTTTCTCTTTCTTGATTACCATTATCAATGCTTTTGTATTTGTAGATTCAAACAGCTCTATCTCCGTAACCATTCAGAATTAGACACATGTTCATATGAACTTTTTTTCTCACAATGACCGATACTATCACTCCCAAAGTATTGACCTTTCCTCCTGAAATACCTTCCTCTATGGTTGGGATGAGAGCTATGCGCAGCAGGCGTTCCTGGGTATCCCCAACAAACTGGTGCTCCACTATATTGCTGTAAATATAGCACATGTCTGGGGGCTGAGAGCTTTCATCCAATTTCTCCATCTTCAATTGATACATTAAGCTGGACAAGTTATGCTGTGCCTCGTGAAAGGTCTCTCTTTGGAGGGCTGATCGATATCGCCCCTCGGTTATAATTTTGAACACACTTCCGTCTTTAATATTTCTGTTAGCCTTTGATTTTAGGATTAGAGTATGTGCGGGGTTTCCTTTGTTTACGATTTAGTATAAATCATTCGTAAGATTTGAGTTTTTTTAAACTTACGTTTAAGTCTCACAACATCCTCAGCCGAACCATAACGGCCCGGACCTAGTGTTACTACTGTACTGTAATACCGTGCAGCCTTAGTCCGGGCGATACATATAGTTTCATCCCAAGTTACCCCGGGATTTTGCACACTCATTACAGTCTCTAAGAATTGTAAAAACGGGTATCTTTATAGTCAATATTTAAAAAGAGGATGTCCAGCTGAATTTCACATATCTCCACCTCATACGAATCACGACCCAATTCAATGGGTCCGTGGGGATCTGTTACAAAGTTGGCTAGTGTGTTGTTAGGGTGTACAGACAGGGACGAGGAGGACGGGAGTGTGACGTAGAAATGGTTAGGAGCCATGTTGCATATTATTTAAGCTTCATTATTGCATCAGCTTTTATATAGGTGTTGAAGCTTTCTGGGTACCCTAGCCATTTCACCAGGTACATTTTTCTCTTTCCTGAACCTTTGCTTCCTAAAATTTTCTCAATTTTAAACACATTTTTTCCTAAATTAAACGCAACTTTCTGCAATTCCTCGCGGTAAAAGCCTCCTGAGATTTCTTCCCCATTCAAATCTTCAACGTAATACATCATTATCTCACCTTTAGGTCTCATAGCCCTAACTTTAAAAATCTCGCGTGTCCATCCTTGCTCAAATCCCTTCGCGAATTTATTTCCCGAACGCGACAGCCTTACATAATCATTGATTTTGAAACGCGCAGTGTGTGGTGGTGGTGTTCCATCTCTTCTCACCTCTGGTGCGTATCTCTCTCTAAAACTTCGTTAGGTGTCCCAATCGTGCGATGGTGTGAGCGGTTGTATGATGAGGCCAATGATTCCAGAATGTCTAGAAATCTGTATGTGTTTTTATGTGTAAAATAACGGTGCATGCGTTCCTTTATGCTACGTTGAACTCTTTCAGCTAAAGAAGCCTTATGTATAGAATTGGTATTGTAATAGCTGATATTAAACTCTGTCAACATGTTCTGAAAAGTACGGCCTATAAATTCCTTCCCCATATCCGTACAAAAATAGCCAGGAACCCTGTTTTCTTTTAACATTAGCGTTTTGGTGGCTTTAGCAACTGTTTCAGGTGATTTATTTTTCAGAGGAACTAGCCACAGATATCTAGAGAATACGTCTATTATGAATAGAATGTAGCGGTAACCATCGTTATACACAGAATATCTTTGCATGTCTGTTAAATCTGCTTGCCAAATAGAGTCAATCCAAGCAGCTGTTGTCTTGGCTGTTTTAAACCTTTTTCTCACAGGCTTATGAAGTGTATAAGCGTCCTGCTCCCGCAAAAATTTCTCCATCTTTTTTTCCTACTCTGTAAACACTTCTGTACAGTCAATCTACGTCTCCGTAGGAGGCTGGGTTAGAAATGTCATAATAACGTCTTAATATGTTAGCCATTTGCGTATTTTAGAGGCACGTGGGTATGGTTGACTGTTGTTTAACCTCTTCTTTCTCCTCTTCAAAGGTGTTACCGCCGGGGATGATGGCGTCTTCAATTGTGTCACGTGCGTCGCATGTTCCAAGTTTTTTAACTTGTTCAGATTTCCTATCATTGTTTTGGGGACATTTATTTGTTGTAGTCTTGCTTTAATATGCTTCCATCCTGATGGTGAGGGCCTATCCCACTTTCTCACCAGATCATGGACGATGTCTACGATATTCGATCCCTGTACCTTTACTCCTTCCACAATGATCTCGCCTGTATCGGTCCATTGTATGGCTGGGTCCTCATTCAATAATTATAAAGACTTAAACCTTTATTCCTCAATGTATGTGGGAGGGTGCTTTTTAATACATGCTCGATATTCTGTGTGGCTGACCCCTTAATCTTTGGTTGGTCAGCTGTATCGTCGGACACAGGTCCTATGCCACCATGTCCATCGTTCCCCGTGCTGTGCCTAATAACCACGGGAATCTCTGTCGGGTTCTTATAATTTTCGTACTCGTGAAGAAATTTCTGCAGAGCTTCTTGGTATAAGATTCTTTCTCATCAGGTGTCTTTTCACTGTTTAATAGGGCTAGCGACGTTTTATCCATCTCCAACATGAGATCGTCAATTACAATGACTATGTTCATTTCCCTTTAACGAATTAACATCGTATACACCTTTGTGGAACAAAATATCATCTTGGTACTCGTTAAACACTGATTGATACGTTGAATAGCACCATATAACTTTATGCACAAATTTTGAGAACATCTCTCCCTTTTCTTTAATGATTTTAAGCATAAACACAGTTTTACCACATCCTGTAGGTCCAGATATAATACATGTGGATGGGCTCGTGAACCTGAATTTTTCTACAGAGTCCATTTCTAACACGTCACACTCCTAAGTGGGCCATTTACAAAATATTACAAATTTTGAGTGCTGCTCCTTATATTCTACAGTCTTGTTTTTCTCTTCTCCCACAGAACCGTGAATGACGATGAGGTACAGCACCCCATCATCGACATTACAGATGACCCCGACGACAGTGTAGTTGTGATCACAGATTCCTTCCCCGCCGACGAATCCTCACTAGCGATACCTGTAGCACGCGACAATTCAAAGTGGAGATATGATTCAGAGCCCTCCACGTCAGGTACAAAGCGCGCCAGGCTTGCGCCGGTTGTTAGACCACCAGTAGTAGAGCCCCAACCCTCTACGTCTTACGACACAACCCCCACAACAGTACCTTCCTCAAATAAAAATATATCCCCTTATTCCTGCACAACTCCGTGTACATCCTCCGCAGCAGCTTCTCGCTCTGTTGAGGATGGCATAACATTCGAGTTGGTGCGTACCGCTGTCCCCACCCAAGTCTTGACTAGATATCGGTATATAGTCAGGGTTGATCCTAGATCCGTGTATAGCAATGGTGTTGAACACGGACTACGGCGCATAGTTGAGCGTATTGTAGAGTTTGCCCTTCAGAACCGCGACGAACGTGAAGTCAGGACGATGCTGTCTTTTGGATTCGGGTCATATGACGGAGATGTAGATGATTTTGGGGTAGTAATACCTTTCAGACGTTTGGCAGCTGAAGGTATAGAGTATATATTAGGCCGTATAATGCAGACCTCTCAAAGTAGTATAGCCTTCAATATGGACAACTTCACGGTAAATATTGATCGTGTATTCCGTGTTGCGGGTCATAGCGCCACACCTTATACTCTTAACTTCAATTCTCAGGCTATTTATAAACGACATATAAATGCCGATCGTGGTTGCGGCTTTATAGCAGTAGTCTTGGCCCGTATGTTTACTGTACTAAATACACGGATCAAAAATTTGGTTGCCTACTGTAGTGGAGGGTGCCCGTAAACTAGCTGTAGACTGTGAACTTGAATTTGACTGTAATATGGGTCCTGAAGAGCTGAGAAGGGTAGAACAGGAAATTAATGTTCGTATTGTTGTATTTGGAATGGATGATCGTCGTAGGATTGTGTATGTTTTTAAAAGCAGTGTGAGATCGTACATGGCCCCTACTTATTTTAGGACTGTCAGGGACAACGTATCTCCCCATCCGAAATATAAGGGACTTTTACGCGAGTTATGATAAAAGTCGAAAATATGGGCGACATCATGATTTGTGTAAGGGGTGTCTCGAGTTTGCGGATGATATAGTGAAACATTGTAAAGATTGCCACATGGTATGTGAGTAGTGTAAAAGCTCCAAATGTGAAAGTCGTGTAGTTGAAGCTGAGAAGAGGGACTGTGATGTGTGTAGACGCACATTTTTCAATAATAACTGTTTTGAGCTCCATAAATCAATTGGCACGTGCAGAAAAATGAGAATCTGTGAATGTGGTATGTTTCATATGATGGATAATTGGGGAATTTCAGGCATAAATGTTATGAAATTCACTGTCCTACATGCCATGAGAAATATAAGGCAGATGGAGTAAAGCATCTATGTTATATGAAAGATGCTAAGCCTAAAAATAACCCTTGTATAACTGTGTACTACGATATAGAAACATACACGAACGCAGAAACGAAAGAGGTTATTCCACATTTACTTGTAAGCCAGACTATGTGATGAGTGTATGGAGATCGAGTGTAATGAGTGTCACAAATGCGGTAAACGTACAAACGTTTTTAAAACGAGTGCCTACGATAGCCCTGTGAAACTCTTTGTGTCCTATATTGTCAAGCTGGCGGATAAGTTAAAAAAAATGGCTGTGTATATTCTCGCCCATAACGGGGCAAAATTTGACACACAGTTCCTTTATACGGAGTTGCTTGAGCATGAGTCATCTGAGATATTTACAGGTGATCCCTTGAAAAGAGGCAAACTAATACAGATGCAGATAAGAGGTAATGTACAGTTTAAAGACACTATTATTCACACCTTGTAAATTAGCAAAGCTACCCAAGGTGATGGGTGTAGCTGCTGAAGTTTCAAAAGGATATTTCCCTTACACATTCCTCACTAGCGAAACTTTAAATTACGTAGGACTACCTCCACCCAAACATTACTTTAATTATGAAAGTATGAGTACAGATGAACGTGAAGATTTTAACCGATACTACAACAGTTTTAATGAATCTAGTCCTCATAATATAGCTGATGAATGTGAGCGTTATTGCGTGAATGATGTGCGCGTGCTTAGAGTATGTTTCCAGGCCTTTAGAAGGATGTACATAGGCCGTTTCAAATGCGATCCGTTGCAAGTCGCAACCACCATCGCCTCATTATGTTTTATGGTGTTCAAGAATAACTTCATTCCTAAAATCACCTTAGCCATTATTCACAGAAACAATCCCCAGCAGTTATGGCCACAAGGCTATTTACTGGCTCATACACCTACATCAGCAGACAGGTGTATACATAAAGCATGCCCGCAACACGGGTGAAGTACCCATTAAGATTAATGGTCGTGTTTTTTGGGTTGATGGACTAAGTGAAAACCGTGCCACTGGTGAGAAGACTGTGTACGCCTTTAACGGTTGCTGGTGGCACGAATGCCCCCGTCGTGAGTGTGGAATAGAAGGAGATATCCACGGTAGATCTCCTGCCGACTGTCTTGCGTGGACCCGCACCCTCGATCAACTTATAGGATCCCGGTTCACTCACAAAGTCTTGTGGGAACATGAGTATGATGCACGGATGGAGACAGACGGACAGTACCGTGAAGAAATAAACACGATCAAGCGTTCAATGGTGCTGGATCCTCTCAAATGCAGTGATAGCTTGTTCGGAGGGCGTACAAATCCCTTCAAGCTATACTTTCCGCCTGCAGAGGGTGTGAAACTCCATTACTACGACTTCTGTTCTTTATACCCTTACGTGATGAAGAACAATCCGTACCCCGTAGGTGCGCCTGAGAAACTGGTGGGGCTTGACCTACCCACCATCGGCGAGTTCTCAAGAAATTTGAACGGGTACTATTTCGGCCTTTCTTTCGTAGACATACTCCCCCCTCGCAATTTATGGATGCCGATCTTACCCGTCGTTATCGATCACAAGCCCATGTTTTCCCTGTGCGTGAAGTGCGCAGAAGAGAACAATGGTGAGTGTGACCATACAACCCACCAGCGTAAGATTAGAGATGTATATACAAGTCCAGAGCTGGATCTGGCTGTTCGCCATGGCTACAGCATATTGAAGATACATGAGGTGTGGAGGTTTCAGAAGCTACCCAACCTTTTCACGCCATATATAAACGCTTTTTTGAAAGATAAGGTCGAAGCACCAGGGTATCCGCGAGGAGTTGATACCGAAGATGAAAAGTCGGCCTATATTCAACATTACCGTGATCGTGAAGGTATACAGCTTGACCGTTCCCAAATTGTAAAGAACCCTGGCAAGCGCTTTAGTGCAAAGTTGTGTCTAAACAGTCTTTGGGGAAAATTTTCACAAAATACAGGCAAAGGGAATGTATATTTGGCACAAAGTTATAGTGAAGTCTGGGATTATGCCAATGCTCCCGATAAAGAGGTCATGGAGATCATGAATGTAGGTAATACTTACATAATAAAGTACAACAATACCGAATTGGCCACAGATACCTCACGGGTTACAAACATACCTGTAGCCAGCTTCACAACGTATCCTTTGGATACCATAATCTTTGATGTGTCTGTTGTTAAATTATTTATTACACGTATTTGTAAATATATATGTCTTGAATATAATCTTTGATGTGTCTATTGTTAACTTATTTATTACACGTATTTGTAAATATATATACACCTTGAATATTTCGTTTATTAAATAAATCGTGTTTCAATTAGCGTTTCACTTTCTCGTGTGTGTGTACACAGGAGAAAGTTCTAAGCTCCGCCCACTGTAAGACCAGCAACGTGAGTCATGCTACTACCTGGGCTTCCCTGCATGCTCAGTTGATCGCAGTAAGCCCTGGACATCAGACGTGTATTCTCCCGCGTAGACATAAAATAGTAATGGCTACCTTTAATATTGCTTGTTCAACGTTTATGAAATGGTATTCTGCAAAGTGTCAAGATGTGGTGGATACTGAAAAATTCCCTATTCCACCCTCCTTTGATGCTTTTAAGGCTACATTGAATCGTGCGAAGGAGCAAGATGCACAAATACTCTATGGCTATTCTGGTGAGAGCATTGTAGGATTTCGTTGGACAAGTGATGTATTGAACTATGTTGTAGGACTAAACTTTATAAAAGCTTACATATATCGTGAAGTGAAAGAAACAACACGTGCAGAGGAGAAGCAACGGTTATGGATAGTGAGTCTTGTTGATGACTGGTGTAACAAGCAATATTATATCATGTTACATCATACCGAGTACTCGTGCCCTGCGACTGAGAATGTAAATCTTGTCATCATGGAGAATCTTAAATATTTTTATCACTATATTAATATATATCATGATGAAGTTTGTAGAGAGGTTGTGGCTAATGCCCTGTGAGAGTTTTTAACAACTTTAGAGACGAGTATCGCTTGTTAAACCAAAAGGAAAAATATGGGCATATGTTCCTCTCAAATAGTGCGCCAGAATGTGAAGATGTTTATTTTGTGGAAATGTTGAGTGGTAAAACATTAAAACCGTTGTAAAATGTGTTTAGTTCGTGATAATTACCCTGAAGGAAAATGCCTGGTGCATATTCGGGGAAGTGGGAGTGATAAAACATTAAAACCGAAATTAATTCTTGTATCGGAAAATTTCTCAAAACACTTGCCCAATATAATGGGATACAACGATTCATGTTGGATCAGCGCCGTACACGTTTCATTAGATTATGGTGTGACTCACTCCTCCCGTCGAACCGTCGCGTTGCATGTGCCTCATAGTTATCTCAGAGCTTGAGCCGAGTGGACGTGCGCTCCTCGAATACGATGGAACTTCCTTTGAGCAGCATTCTCAACGCCGTGTACGATGTGCCCGTGACGAAGTCGTTGCGCGTGTTCAGGCGTAAATCCGGTGTCGTTAACTATGTACTGGAAACGGATTATAGACAAACAAAGAAACGGAATGTAGTTTATTTAAGTGTCGAGGAGATGAATAGAATCTTCGTGATAGTTGAGAAGTGGAGTGAAGATCGTTATAAAATTCCTACAGGTGTAGGTACAAGAAGAGAGCAGATTAGTGACACCCCCTCATATGCCATTGTATGTACGTTGTGTATAACTAACGATCGGCCATGCATTGATATACGGTTGATGTGGAAGAATGCTTCTGATAATAACGTTCTTGTCCCTACGCGAAACCGTTTCATCCTCGACAGATTGTTTGAACTCGTCGGATTCCGTAAGCTGAAGCCTATATTAGACGCGCGTGTTATGGATATGCTTTATTTTGATACGGTTCTTGAATACGCATACACCGCTCTGCTCGATAGGTTTACCGAGTGTAGGACTGAACAAGGTGAGAATGGTCTAGAGCCGGACGTTTATTTAAAAAGTTTAGACGCTTTAAAATATCATGAACTTTGGTACAAAGCACTTGATCGGGACAGGGCTGAGCTCACCTACACCGTTCACCCTGAAGAACTATTTCTTTATATAACGAGCAGCTGTCGTAACGACTTAGAAGGTTATTTCAACTGTAGCTATGCAGTGTGAAGAAGAGTTCACGATTGAAAGCTCGGGTCGGTAGAAATAAACCCTCGATTGGAAAGACGTGTTTATAAACTTCTATTTGACGTTGTGGCTAACGATGAACTCTTTGTGCGTGCTTTTGATTGTATTCTAGACGTATTTAAAGATAACTTGCCAACCGGTTGTAAGGTGGGTATAAAAATAGTACTGAACGATATGAAGGCCCTTCATATCGAGTACAGGTTTCCCTATACCTTAAGCGGTGAAATATTATTAAACCGCGTATACTGCGTAATGCAGAGCAATAATGATGTAATTGTAGACTCGATTAAGTGTGAGTTTAGTGTTTTGCGCAGTAAAACAAAGTGAAATGTATTTATTTATTTAACATAATTGTGTGTGTGTATATATTTCGCCTGTACTGCTATATTGATGGCTATACGTTTTGTATTTCTCATTTTTTTGTGCGGTAGAAGATAAAGTGTATGTATTTATTTATTTAACATAATTGTGTGTGTGTATTTTTCTGCTATATTGATGGTTATATTATTTCTTATTTTTTTATTTTGTTTTTTGATCATTCCAATGTGTATTTATTTTCTATATACAGTATACCATAATATAATTGTATATATATTTCTCCTGTAGTTATATTGACGGTTATATTTTTTGATTATATGCATATTCCTCGTTCATATTTCTTATACTATTATTATTTTCAATTTTTTTATCATTCCACTGTATATTTAGTTTCTATATATTTACAATATTTAATTGTGTATATATATATATATATATAAATATATATATATATATATACAGGGGTTGGACAAAATAATATGAACACCTTGATAAATGGCGGTTTTTATTCTTAATATGGAGTTGGTCCCCTTTAGCGCAATAACAGCTGCAATGCGTGGGGAATTGATTCATACAGCTTTTGGACAGTGGCTAGAGGAATCCTGAGCCATTCTTCGAGCAAACCCTGCTCCAGTTCCTCCAAAGACGCCTGCGGTGGGAATCGGCTTCTGACCTGCTGCTCCAAACTGACACCACAGATGCTCGATAATGTTAACATCCGGGGATTGTGGAGGCCATCCAAGCGTTCTACTTCACTAACATGCTCTTCAAACCAGTTTTTAACGACCCCAGCGGTGTGGATTGGTGCATTATCATCCTGGAAGACGGCGCCGCCATTGGGAAACAGCGTTTGGACCATTTGATGGACCTGGTCAGCCAATATTGACAGATAGACCTGAGCGTTAACCCTACCATGCAGTACTACAGCTGGGCCAAGAGTATTCCACGATATTGCTGCCCAAACCATCACAGATCCGCCTCCATGCTTAACGGTTGGGGTCAGGCAGTCGGGGTCATAAGCATCTTTAGGCTGTCTCCAGACGTAAACTCGACCGGAACATGGAAATAGCGTAAAGGAGGATTCGTCGGAGTAGACTACATTCTTCCACCGGTCCATTGACCAATTCTTATGGTCATTACACCATTTTCTACGCCGCTCAATGTTGATGTGCGAAAGGAAGGGTTTGGCAATTGCAGCCCTCCCATGGTATCCAGCTCCATGGAGCTCGCGACGTACAGTTCTGGTCGATACCGGGCTTGCAAGATGCTGGTTAAGCTCTGCAGTCACTTTTGGAGCTGTGGTCTTATGGTTCTTTGTCACAATGCGCTTTAGCACCCGGCGGTCTCGATCACACAGCTTCTTGCGTCCACTATTGCATTTGTCGGTGCTTGTCTTTCCATGGTTTTGGTTTGCAGACATGACCATAGAGACAGTTCCTCTGGATACATTGAACATCTGAGCGGTTTTCGTCACCGATACACCAGCCATCCGCGCTCCGACAATTTGCCCTCTTAGAAGTCTGACAGGTCTTTCATAAACTGCTAATTCATAATTCACTCAGATCTGTAAAAACAACGTGAGGGTTATAACATGACGTATACACACTCTGTTACGCATTTAAATAGGTTTGCCAGTCATTTGACCGTTTACTTTGTGTCTCAGCAGTCCGTAAAGATAACCGGTGAAATCGGCGGGTGTTCATATTATTTTGTCTAACCCCTGTATAATGTATGTATATATTTTCTCCTGTACTGTTATATTGACGGTTATATTTTTTTATTATATGCATATTTCTCGTTCATGTTTCTTATACTATTATTATTTTTTATTTTTTTGATCATTCCAATGTATATTTATTTTCTATATATTTACAGTACTTAATAAACAGAATGATGTAATGTTGTTTTATTTAATTCTTTTGGTTGTAAACAATTATACCAAATGGCTGGTTACGCCTTCTAATCCTACTGACGGATTTCTAAGCCAACTTTTAAAAATTAATTAAATAAATGGTACAATCTGGCAACTCAACCTGAACAAGCCATTTACGCCTTCTAAGCCATCAGTCAATAATATAGGCTTTAATTAAAAAAGTACAATCTGGCAACTCAACCTGTACAAGCCATTTACGCCTTCTAAGCCAACTGGCGGATTTACAACTAATAAAACAGCGGCGGGTCGGCTGAAATGTTAATATGCACTTGGCTCCTGCCAGGTGAATACCTCTCTTCCTTTCTCTCCTTCTCCTTTCTCTTGGGGGATAACGCCGCCTCCAAGTTTCATGACCCCTTGTTGCACCTGCAACATTCCCCTCCCCCCTTTGCAGCATTGAGTTGTTGCATACCCCACCCCCTTTGCAACATTGCAGCATTGATCATTCTCTCTGCAACATCTCTGCACTCACTCGTCCATTTTGCGTCCATGCTACTCACGTCCATTCCCCACAAGGTACAGGCAAACTATATCAATTATTTTACACAGCACGATTCTACTATTATTTTTTAGTTTCATGGTGACGGCAGGCAGCGCGCAGCAAAACCCAGCTGTTCATCCTTCCACACAATAAAGAAATTGGTTGAGAGATAAATGGGTACCCTGGATAGCCTAGTGGTTAAGACGCTGGGCTGCCGGTGGAGTGTGGTTCAGATTCCACGTTAAAGTGTAGGTCAAAGGTGAGGTGACAAGCTTGACCTTCGTCAGAATGAACAATTCGGACGGAGGCAAAACCAAGGTTATATATATAAAAATTACATTTTAAAGCAAATAAAAAGTTGAAAAAAACTTTAAAAGGAACCGAAACTGTTAATATGAAAACAATGTGCTGTATCCCTCAACGGAAGACTCAAAATAAGAAGAATCTTAACTCTGAAGAACTTTACCGTCTGTTAACTTCCAAAGGAAATGAGAAAGCTCACTGGTGTAGATTTGAATACTTTCAAGAAGAAACTAAATACCTGGCTCAGGACATTCCAGATGAACCAAGAAATGCTTTGTTATGAAAGGGGGAGAACGCAAGAAAACAGCTCTCTCCTGCAGAAAGTCAACTGGAAAGGCGGGTCTGCGAACTCAACCTTCGCGTGAAGAAGGCTCTTCAGTCAAAACCTTCATGTAATCCAATCTCGTGAGATCCAACCTAACCTAATTTACCCTAAAACTGCCTGGATTCTAGGCATATACAGGGTGGTTCAGAAAAATTTTACCACTTAGTATGGAGGTGCTTCAAAATATGTTTCAATACTGTGTATTTATTATAAAAAATTATTATTATTATTATTAAAACAAGCAAATAAACACAAATACTTACTTAAACAAATAAAACCACAAACTATATAAGTGGTAAGCAATGACATATTAGCGTCATATAAGTGGTAACATTTTTGGAAGCACCACCTCATTAGAATAAATGAGGTTTAAACTAACCTGAATAAGGCCTTACAAAAAACTATGGCAAAAGTGTTGTTGTTGGATTTGCAAAAATGAGGGGTTTATAATATAGAATATAGTAGAATTTAGACATAAATGAAAAAATATCAGGGTTTGGAAGATATGATATAAATTCCAAGTAGGCCTCGGGTAAATCCCAGAAAAGGATACGCGGCTTCCTGCACGTAAACATCCGAACAGATCTCAACATAATATTACTGGAACACTTGACGTTTTTGATTTAACCAATGGGGTTGTGAGAATACGTTACGTGATGCCACACCATGAGTTCATCCAATCATGTATTCGTAAATAGTCTTAGTTGAAATAAATATAAAAATCATTTAATATTGTCAGGTTGGTTACATAGGTTGGTTAAATAACATAAAACAATTAGGAATTTCAAAACTCTTAAAATAATGTATTTAAAGTTGTTTGTAAATTCTAGGATCGAATAAACAAACAAACAAAAAAAAGAATTGATATTAATTGTCTCAAGCAAAATAAAAATTGGATTCTGGATACGAAAAAACAGCGCAGCGCAGATCGAGATGCGGTAGAGAACAGGGAATAGGCGAGAGAGAGAGAGAGTCGGGGCAGTCGAGTGTAGTGAAGAAGTCGAGAACAGTTTGTCACAGAGATCGTTGCACACAGTCCATCAGAAGATCGTATTTATCACCCCCTTATTTTTATTTTAACATCTCAACTTGGGGTCGTGGGAAATTGACCACGAGTCAATTTTTAGTGACTTTAATTTTTAATATTTTCTGCCTTACAGTTTTAAAATTATTTTATTCTCCCACCGAAATAAACAGCTGATACACATTGAAACGTTTTTAAACGTATAGTATACGTTTAAAAACGTGTGTGTATGTGTGACAACTTACAATTCATCCACTTCCCCGATACTATTCAATTTGAAGATCTTCGGTTATTAGCTTTTCATTGGCTTGACATTGGTAATTTAGAAATGGAATTAGTTGACTTCCAAGAAAGTGCAGTATGAAAGACTAAATTTATTGATCTTAATCTGAAGTGACAAGAAAAGGAATTGTCGTCGTCAGTTTTGGGTGTAACCAGAGAACACCAGTCAATAGAAAGAGTAGAGAATCTTATTCTTGCAGAATGGAACTCTCTGCCAAATTCTTTTGCATCAATGAAAAACAAGCATTAGCTCTGCTAACAATGTTTGGTTCATCTTATTTATGTGAAAAGTTTTCCTCCATGAATTTCGTCAAATCCACCACTAGGAATCGCCTTGGCACAGATATGAGTGCTGCATGTGTGAGACTAAAGACAACTAAATATAAACTTCGGATCAAAACATTAGCAGCTAAAATCCAACAAGAAGTTTCTCACTAAAAATAGTAAGTAAATAAATTATTGTGACCCAATTTCGTTTTTTTTTTTTAAATCAAAAGTAACAAAAATGACTCGCCAGCAAAAAAGGTTCGCCACCACTGTCCTAGGGCTTACGAAGGGCAGTTCTCTTTGACTTCAGGCCGTAGGCCATACTCCCATTTCGTTAGGCCTATTTAATTTTCTAAGTCCTATGCCCCCTTTATAGCATTATATAACATTAGTATAATTTAATAACTTGTGAATAAAACTTAAAATTAAATATTAAAACTTTGTCGTGCTTCATAAAAACAGTGAAAGGTATATTTCAAATTAAAAACTGATATTGTTACTCAGCTGGAGTGAAAAATAAATATGAAGAAAAACATAAATGGTTCACGCAACCAAACCATCTTTGTGTTGCAAGCAATATCGTGCGTTAATTAAATTTCTTTGTGAACTTAGTGTGGGTGGCAATACATTTGTAAAAATGTTCGTGAACCCACGAACAGAATAATGGAAGGGTAACCCGCCAGCTACCGAACATTAGAGGTCACCGGGGGAAGGGACGTCACCCCGGGAGAAACAACGCATTAAACACTGTAATTATATTTATGTATATTAGGACAAACTTTTTACTCGTTTTAACTCATTCGTGTCGGAGATAATACCTCTTTGTTGGCTCTTTAACTCGCATAATGTCACTCGAGTTGAAAATTAGTGCTGGCATTTAACTTTACTGCATTCACCTGCATTAAGGCTGAGTAGTTTCAGATTCTGTACAAGAATGCACAACTAAAGCTTTCTTAATTGACCCCTAAAGATCAGACCCGAATTGAGCTAAAAAGTGTACCCACGTACACACACACACACACCACACGTGTATATATATATATATATATATATATATATATATATATATATAATATTAGTTAAAACGACTGTGTTCTCCATTTCGTTGAGTAATTAAATTATTAGTTTCTTTGTTCTTATTCTGCTAGTGACGTCGTTAATAATTAAATTCCTCGTAAAACGCATGCATAACCCTTAATTGAATCTCTCTCAATGTAGTTATTAAATTTAAAAAATATGAATCTTTTTTGAGTAATTTTTATTGTAAAATATTTTAGCGTTTTATTGAATAAAATATAAATCGAGTTTTGCGGAATGACTGAACGGACGCATTTCTTGAGCTCTCTGATATTGCTTCTACTTTTGCATATTGCTAATAATTTTACTTTTGGAAAGTTATGAATTTTATATACTTGCGTTTATATTCACATTGTTATAGTTAAGTAATTGAATATTAGTGGTTTTTAGCGATTTAGAAGTTTTCATAGCGTGCCGGCTTAATTTAACTTAAACTTGTGACGGTTATAAACTAATTTAACTTGCGCGATGCCGTCGCTCAAAGCGTCGTGTGTTAGGTGTAGGGTAAACCGGTCGTATTCGGATTTTAAAGATTATAACGGCGGTTCTATGGCGATTACCGAGAGAGCAGTTTGTTTCTTTTGCGATTTAAGGGAGGAAATAGTTGACATAAAACGCAGTGTACGTGAGGTAACGGAAAGACTTGCAACGCTTGATGAGGGCAGGGGTAGAGCTACGGTTGACGAAAGCAGAACCAATACTAACGTTGAAGACGTTATTAATTTGAAGGGTGAGGTGCGTAACCTAATTTCTAGTTTAGGTAGCTCATCGGGAAGGTTGGACAGAGTTGAGGAAGGGGTTAAGGTTGGTCCGAGATTAGTAGATGGGGAGGGATTTAGAGAAGTTAAGGGTGAAGCTAGGCCGCGTACGTTAGGTGATGGGAATCCCCCCCCTATCGAGGTTTCGAACCCTTTCGCCCATTTGGAAAGGGACGTGAATGAGGGGGAACTATTTTAATTGGGGACTCTTTAGTGCGCCATATGGACAGAGTTCGTTGAACGACATCCAACCAAGAGGGGGAGGGTTTGTCTCCCAGGGGCCAGGGTTGACAGAGTTACAGACGAAGTGGATAGGATTGACGTTGTCTCCAGTCACTCGATGTTGGTGACGATGGAGGGGGCAACGACTCGTATAGGCCCGATACGAGAGTGCCTGACCTTTTGGAGAGATACAGGGGGCTAATTAGGCCCCTAAAGGTGAGGTCAGATAGGTCTTTAGCTCTAGGTATTACCCCTAGGCACGGTTTGGGTCTTAGGATTACATCTAAAACGATATTTTTTAATACTAAATTCGAAGAGATTTGTGCTGAGGAAAATGTACCCTTCGTAAAGCTGTGATCAGAATTCAGTGATCCTAGCCTTTTTATAAAAGATGGGGGAGCATTTTAATGAAATGGGTAATGCTAGGCTAGGTAGGTTAATTGACGAAAACGTACGAAAGCTGTATAGGTCAAAGCCTTCTTTAAACGTTGTGGGTCCGGGGAACGCGGGCCCGACGTGAAAAATAGTTTAAAAAGCCGGCCCGTGGTAAAAAGTAACTTAAACGTCTTTTATTGTAACGCGTATAGTATTAGAAATAAATTAAACGAATTTAAGGCGATAATTTATTCCGGCAACTACGATATAGTTGCTATCACTGAAACGTGGTTAAATATCGTGACTCGGGACTTGTTGGGGGAATTTGATATACCGGGTTTTAAACTCTTTACTAATGATAGGTTACATAGGATTGGTGGCGGCGTTTTGCTGTACATTCGTAATTCCCTTAGGGCTATCGAGGTTAAGATAGATTTTCCGGCAGCAATTAATGCGATACGCGTTGAAGTTAGGGCGCGTAGTATTAGTTTTAATTTTGTTGTTGTTTATAGACCTCCCATTCAACCCCCGATACCGATACCGATACTAGATTTTACTCGCTTCTTGGTAACTATTGATAATCGGAATAGTATAATTGTTGGAGACTTTAACTGCCCTAATGTTAATTACAAGACTTTTACTGGTAATGAGGAGGGTTTGAGATTGATCGAGTTCATGGAAGATAATTTTTTACGACAAATGGTTACCGAACCAACGCGCGGTGACAATATTTTAGACGTGGTGATGACGAACGGCGAAAATATAGTAGAAGGTTTAGAAGTAGGCGAGAGTTTAGGATGTAGTAATCATCAAATTCTTAGGTTTAAGCTATTGATAGAAAACACTAAGGATAGTAACGTACGGTAATAGAAGTCCCTGATTTTCGTAGGGCCAATTTTGATAGTTTTGCGGATAGGATGAGAGTAGTGGACTGGGATAACTTATTTATGGGTAATGACACAAATTTGCATTGGGAGGCGTTTAAAGAAAGTTTTGTGAATATTGAAAGGGAGTTTATTCCTCGTAGGCCCAAGCGCGCTAGAAATCATGGTAGGCCCAAGTGGTGGACTACGGAAATAGACGAGTTCATAAACGAGCGTAACAGAGCGTATAGACTTAATAAGAGCAATGGCACGGCAGCTAACTTTAATAGATATATCGAGCTTAGATGTCAGGTTAAAAGATCAGTTAGGAATGCTAAGCGTAATTTAGAGATACTTATAGCTACAGATAGTAAACATAATCCAAAAAAGTTTTTTGAATACGTCAATAATCGTAAGCCGAAAAAAGATAACATAGGCCCTGTAGTGGACGTTAACGGCGCTTTGGCTTCTGACGCTCAGGCGATGGCGGGTATTTTCAATAACTTTTTGCGACAGGTTTTACCGTAGAAGATGTAAATAATGTCCCCGACGTGGACGATATCGTTCCATTTAGTAGCGAGACTATTTTGGATGAAATAACTGTTTACGAGGGTGAGATTACGCATTATATCGATAGGCTAAAAGTTAGCAAGGCTCCAGGCCCTGACGCGTTTTATCTCAGACATTTGAAAGATTTGAAAGACGTTATCGTAGGCCCCTTAACGAAGATTTTTAATCAGTCACTCGAAACGGGGATTATTCCTGAAGACTTCAAATTAGCTAACGTCACGCCTATTTTTAGAAGAGGCGACCGCGCAGTAGCTAGCAATTATAGGCCCATTAGCTTAACGTCAATTGTCGGTAAACTTTTGGAATCCGTAGTTAGGAATCGTATCATCGATCACTTAGAAAGTAGAGATTTGATTAATAGTAGTCAGCATGGGTTTCGACACCATAGGTCTTGTTTAACTAATTTGTTAGAATTTTATAACGAAATAGTGCGCGAATACGATAGGCATAGAGCGGCTGACGTTATTTATTTAGATTTTAAAAAGGCGTTCGATACAGTTCCGCATAGAAGATTAATTGCGAAAGTTAAAGCGCGCGGTATACGCGGTCAGGTAGGTAACTGGTTAGAGGAATGGCTTCGTGCTGGGAGACAGAGGGTCGTTGTTAATGGTAGTGAATCGGGGTGGTTGGATGTAGGTAGCGGTGTCCCACAGGGTTCAGTGTTAGGCCCATTGCTATTCGTAATTTACATTAACGACATAGATGTAGGATTGTCTGGTAACGTCAAAATTCGCGGACGATACTAAAATAGGCGGTAAGGTTGTTAACGAGGACGATAGAAATAGGCTCCAAGACGATGTAAATAGGATTATGGAGTGGACGGATAAGTGGCAGATGCAATTTAACGTAGACAAATGTAAAGTTTTGCATATAGGTTCTCGTAACAATAATTGCACGTACACGATGGATGATACAGAGTTAGCGAGCGTTGACGATATTGATAGGTTAGAAAGGGTTCAGCGTCGTGCCACGAAACTAATTCCGTCATTGCGCAACAAGCCTTATGAAGATAGGATTAAGGAGTTAGATTTGCATTCACTCGAAACTAGGAGATAAAGGGGGGAACTTATTGAAGTTTTCAAAATCGTTAATAACATCGATAACGTAAATTTTGACAAACTGTTCACTTTCGATAATAGCAATACTCGTAATAACGGATTTAAGTTGCGTGGCAGACGTTTCATTACTAATATCGCTAAAAACTTCTTTACGTTTAAAGTAATTGATAAATGGAATAATCTTCCCGCGCCCGTCGTGAACTCTCCCAGCGTTAATGTGTTTAAGAACCGTTTAGATAAGCATTTTAAAAATATTAACGTTGTTTAAAATAAAAAACAATTAGCAACAGGAGCTCTTGGGGTGGTGATCGGGGATGAATATGTTGACGATGATGCCAGCTTGTGACATGCCAGCGTGTGATGCCAGCAATAAAATTATTATTAAAAAAAAAAAAAATTAGACTAACACGAACGTAGATGTAGTTCGTAGCGTAAACTAACCCAATTTTTGTTTTACTTTACCTACTTTTTTTTTTCTTATCCTGTCCTTACTTGCATGTCTGTAGTTTGCATGGTATGACAGTGAGTTACTGTAAGGCTGTGTTTGCATGGTTTGTAAGCGTTCTTATTTTACTTCTTTACATCTTTCACCCCTTTCCTGTTCTCTTCGACTATTTTTCCGACTTGTCGGCAGTGGCCGGCGGATGATGATGGGGGGGTCTTTCTTTCTCTTTTTCTGAATGAATTTTAACCCAAGAATGATAGGTTTTGCTACTTACTTAACCCCTTATTCTCATCTTTTAACCCCCTCCTCTTTTCTTTCTCTTGGCTAACCTTAGAGTAGATCTTAGGGTCTTTGTTAGCTTTAGGTTCTGTAGATCATCATCATCATATATATAACGAGATTTTTTCCTGTTGTTGTTTTGCCAAGTAAAAAGTTATCTTAACTGATTGAATGTCCAGAAGTTCATTGTAAATTTAGCCATTCCGTCATTGAGGTTTTAATCTTCAAGAAGGATTAGTAAACATCCTATTTCAAGTTCTTGGTTGTCTATTAACAACAACTGCGTAATTCTCATTCACCAGCTGTGTTCATATTCGTTTGTTTCGGGGATTAAAAACTGTCGCTGGAACGGATTAATTAAGTTAATAATATTTAGTAAAACAATGCAATTTCATTAAACCTGAAATAGGAAGCATTTTCTTGGTTTGAATGTTTGTAATTAAAGTCCATCCCTCCTCCATTTGCTGAATTTTGTCATTTCTTCTCGACAAAACTTCTGTGAACTTCAGATGCAGAAATAGTGCACAAAAATTGTTTTATACGAGGGTTGTTCAAAAAGTAAGTTTACAAGGTTAATTACTGGTGCATTATGCATACTACAATAGTGTTGTTGGTAGTACAATATTTTGTTAGGCATGTGTGTGGCAACATCCGGGGTCACACGAACGAAAAAGTTCAAGATTGCATCATCCGCTGGTAAGGTGATGGCAACGATTTTTTGGGACCATCAAAGCGTTTTGCATGTTGAATTCATGCAAAAAGACACGCCCTCACACTGCAAATCAAACACTCCAACTTTTGGAATCGTTCCACTGGGAAGTCATGGATCATCCCCCCAAAAGTCTCGACCTTGCACCAAACGACTTCCATTTCTTTCCAGACCTAAAGGAACACCTCGGAGGTAAACAATTTCAAAACGATCCTGATACAGAAGCGGCCGTACGAAACTGGTTAAAAACTGAGGACCCTACATTTTACTAGACCAGCATCAGAAAGCTTGTCCCACGCTACGACAAATGTTTGAATCTGTTTGGTGATTATTTAGAAAAGTAGTAATAAGTCGTTGAAATACTTGTAATAGTTCCTTGCCTTGTAATGAAACAGTCTCTTCAAAACACCTTGTAAACTTGCTTTTTGAACAACCTTTGTGTGTGTATATATATATATATATATATATATATATATATGTGTATGTGTGTGTGTGTGTGTATATATACAGGGTGTTCGAGAATTATCTGTACAATTTTTGGCTGTTATTAAAAGTCAACCATGAAGTGTAGAAATTCCAGTGTTGTCCCATTTTACAGAGAATCTCATTAAGTTTTTTCTGATATCACGTTTTGACAAGTTTTTTAGAAATGTACGCGGGTGACAGACATTGATGATTTAAAAGCAAGAATCACAGCTGCTATTGAGCGAATTGATGTGGATATGCTGCAGCGTACATGGCAACATTTGGAGTATCGATTGGATGTTTTGCGAATCACTAATGGTGCACATATCGAATGTTTGTAACAACGTTACCTTAATAAAAGAAACTTTTGAAAATACAGATTCTAAATAATCTTGTTTAAGAATTTTACGTGTGTTATCAAGAATTTTATTAAAAGATGAAATTGTACAGATAATGTTCGGACACACTGGAATTTCTAAAAAACTTGTCAAAACTTGGTATCAGAAAAAACTTAGAGATTCTCTGTAAAATGGGACAACACTGGAATTTCTACACTTCATGGTTGACTTTTAATAACAGCCAAAAATTGTACAAATAATTCTCGGACACCCTGTTATATATATATATATATATATATATATATATACATTCAACTGCAAAGAACACGCAGTATAAATAACGTAAAGAACGACGCTTGTATAGGAGATATTCCGCGCAAGACGAGAAAGAGAAAACAACAAATGAAAAAATGAAGTACCACCTGGGAATCGAACCCGGGATCTTCCGATTGCCGGTCAGACGCGATAACCACTACATGGACTTCACTCTTCCAAATGCCGTAATTCCTCTACATACTCGCAGAAACCAATGCCCAAGGGGGCACCTCCCGCATGCCGTAACATTATATACATTCAACTGCAAAGAACAGCAGTATAAATAACGTAAAGAACGACGCTTGTATAGGAGATATTCCGCGCAAGACGAGAAAGAGAAAACAACAAATGAAAAAATGAAGTACCACCTGGGAATCGAACCCGGGATCTTCCGATTGCCGGTCAGACGCGATAACCACTACACCATGGACTTCACTCTTCCAAATGCCGTAATTCCTCTACATACTCGCAGAAACCAATGCCCCAAGGGGCGTGTTCTTGCAGTTGAATGTATATAATGTTACGGCATGCGGGAGGTGCCCCCTTGGGGCATTGGTTTCTGCGAGTGCGAGTTGTAGAGGAATTACGGCATTTGGAAGAGTGAAGTCCATGGTGTAGTGGTTATCGCGTCTGACCGGCAATCGGAAGATCCCGGGTTCGATTCCCAGGTGGTACTTCATTTTTTCATTTGTTGTTTTCTCTTTCTCGTCTTGCGCGGAATATCTCCTATACAAGCGTCGTTCTTTACGTTATTTATACTGCGTGTTCTTTGCAGTTGAATGTATATAATGTTACGGCATGCGGGAGGTGCCCCCTTGGGGCATTGGTTTCTGCGAGTATGTAGAGGAATTACGGCATTTGGAAGAGTGAAGTCCATGGTGTAGTGGTTATCGCGTCTGACCGGCAATCGGAAGATCCCGGGTTCGATTCCCAGGTGGTACTTCATTTTTTCATTTGTTGTTTTCTCTTTCTCGTCTTGCGCGGAATATCTCCTAACAAGCGTCGTTCTTACGATATATATATATATATAATATATATATAGCTCGACTTTCGTTAGAATAAACAATTCGGGCAGTAGCAAACCAAGGTTATATATAAAATGCAGATTATTTACAGATTAAATTTTACTGTAGACAGAAAATAAATGTTTTACTAGTGTTACAAAACCCATCCACCATTCAGGGTGTGGGCTGCTCGCAGCAGCATTGCTAAGAATATAGAGTTAACATACTACCATCAAACTATATGAAGACTACTTGCTTCATAATTCAACTTAGACGTCTCCCTTTCCGATTTAACAATAGTCAGACACGTAGAAACTAATCCATAAACACGAGTAATGTTCAACGTTTAAGTAACATTTGCATACAATCCATGCAAAATTTTCATACCACTCAAGGTGGAAAGATTGCTGTCTGATGCCTTTGGCTTTAAGGATAATGTTCATCATGAAGCTACTTTTCTCGAGCAACAGGACTCGAAATGAATATAGGATTTTGTAAATCTTTTTTATTAAGGTAACGTATCAAGGAAAAGTTCTACACAGTGAATTTATCATGGTGAAAATTTTCGTGAACGCCATTTTAATCGTGTATGACCTACGTTGTATGACTCACTCAAATCACAACAGGTGTTCGGGTTGACCCCCGTTGTTTTGTTGACATTAAGGTTGGCAGGATCTTCGCTCCAGAGACGGGGCTGAAAATTTTGAAAAAAGTACAGAACCGAAGTGGAGCAGAAGTAGGAATCCCTAAAGTTCACTTCTTATTACAGTAATTTATTGAACGACTCGCTGTTTTATAATTTAAACTAAAACCTGCGTGATACTTCATTATGCAACTCCATCGTAAACTTCAATTATATAATCTTGTTTACGATATCTTCAATTTATTTCAGAAGTTTTTGATTCATAATTATTATTTTGTTATTATTTGTGTTGCATGGTGTCATTAATTAATTTGCTTATTGCAATAATAACGCAAAATGAGATTTGATGCAATACAAAGCAAAGGGAGCACAGTTCATGCATGCGTTCATTCACTTTGTTGTCAGTTGAACTAAAACTTGGATGAAGCCGGAGGGAACTGGAGCAGAACCAGGGCCATAATATCTGGAACACTATTAACCCAAGTAAACGCAGCTTAATGCGGAGCGATATGCTGTCAAAGGAGCATCACAATACGTCTATAAGAATTATCTGCAATGTTATGTCCCTGACCAAATAAATTTGGAGGGGCCACACTGGATTGCACTTGTCCGTCCGTATGTCTCTGTCTGTCTGTCTGTCTGTCTGTCTGTCTGTCTGTCTGTTCGTCATACTTTCGTTTCCAGGCCACAACTTTTGAACCGGTCAACATAAATGAATGAAACCACACACACACACACACACACACACACACACACACACACAACACACACACAGATGACCACAAGCAGGGCCGGATTATGACATTCTGAGGCTCTAAGCTATGTCAAGTTTAAGAGGCCCCATACGATAAAAAATAAATTTATTTAATAAATTTAAAGAGGTTCCTCACATTGTGTGACCCTAAGCTGTAGCTTAGTAAGCTAATGCCTTAATCCGGCACTGCTCACAAGACGATGCATCACGAGTAAGAATCAAATTCTTGCATCAAAGGTCAAGGTCACAAAGAAGACGAATTTCAAATGAATGTTCATGCTATAATTTTGTAACCGCTCTCCATAAACTGATGAAACCACACATATATGGATCATTTCAAGACGTGTTTCAAGCAAGGCATACTGTAGATCCCTGCACTTAAAGGTCAAAGTCATAGAAGTCAAAGGTTAAATATTTGGAGGTCCATGCCATAATTTTCTAACTACTGTGCATAAATGAATGAAACTTTACACACACACACATGGATGATCATAAGACGATGTGTCTTGAGCAAAAATCAGGTTCTTACACCGAAAGTCAAGGTCATAAATATAGGAGGGGGGAACTGATGTCGTTCCGATGTAATTCGTGTTTGTAATGGTGCGCTGCATCTTTTCTGTAGTGTGAAAATTGTTGTAAACATTTCATTTTATATCTCGAAAGAAAGAAAATTGGTGTCGATAGATCAGGACATCTTTGTGATCACATATCTTTTGAAATAATTTGATCACCGAAGAAGAAATGAACGTTGGTCATGCTGCTATACGATATGGCATCTCTTACCTCTACCTTCTTGCAAGTAGTTCTGTGCAAGTTCAATGTTGCCCATCTGCTTCAGGAATTCACGATTGTAGCTCTAAGTTGTTGAACATTTTGAATTTGATGACCAGGTCGGTAAAACTTTTCTTTTAGTGGTTCCCACATTGAGTAGTCCAACGGATTTAAATCCGGGCTGTTGGCCGGTCACATTGCAGGTTCTATGAAATCAAGGGCTGTTTTTCTCGGGTAATCAACTGTGGCTCTAGTGCGATGACAAGGGGCACCATCTTGCTGGAAAACGAAGTTAACACCCCATATTTGTCTAATATCTTGAAAATATGGAACAAGAACATGATTACATTAATATTCCGAATCCATTCGCATTCCTGGTTCTACAAAAACTATCCTTGTCTTTCCGAGTTTTGAAAATGCTGCACCGACCATTACACAAGGAGAAAATATGTTTTTCTCTTAACAACCTTTCAGGTGTTCTATCACGTTTCCTTGTGACAGCGGCATATACACGCTCATTCTGTTTATCAGTTGGTTTGCGAACTGTAAATATTTTCTCATCACTAAACCATATCGTACGAACTGTGGGCGGTGAAAATCTAGCGAGTAATTGTTGGCAACATAGCAAGTGATTTTGGCTATGAATGTCAGTTAAAGTTTGTACTGAAACTCGTTTGTATGCCTTCAAGTTTAGGTCATATTTGCCGAACACTGTCAGATATTTCTATTTCCATGGCTATTTCATTTGGCGTTAAATGCGTCCAAGGTTGTTCTTGATTCAGTATTCTTTCCGAGATCGATATTTGCTTGTGTTCGAGCCGTTCTAGACCCCCCACTACCCTCTACATCAC
>JAJOZX010011911.1:37500-113203 GCA_023014485.1 Bathynomus jamesi | reverse complement strand
GTAATGTCTGGTGATCTTGGGGGGCCATGGATTGGCCGTCCCTGTCAATCCATCGATTTGGAAATGTTGCGTCGAGAGTTTCACGAACAACATGCGCCCAATGAGGGGGTGCCCCATCTTGTTGGAAGATGACAGTTGGCTGCCTGTCCTGCAGCTGGGGGATGGCGTAATTGGTGTGAAAGCCGTTTGAATGTTTTCCACCGTCCCATCGGAAACTGATGGTCTACCACTGCTCTTTCCCTTTTCCACGTTTCCAAGAATTTTTTCATCCACGACTTAATTAACTTCACATCAGGTGGATTCTTTCCATATTTTGTTCTGAACCTTCGCTGAACACTGACAGATTTTGTTTCTGCAAGCCACACAACACATTGTGCCTTCTCTGTCACAGACGCCATCTTAACTGAACAGCTACTACAGCGCTCCTAGCGGCGAATGCGGTAGAAGAAACACACCAGCACAGAAACTCTGCGTGTACGAGATCACCTGTAAAAAGAAAACTGATGTAAGATTCGTCATTAAAACATAAGAGCATACCGTTTTCAGGGTAAACATTTATGGACACCCTGTACATAGTTACTGTACAGTCAAAAATAATAATATTTTTTTTAACAAAAATATTACGACCTAACGAATCGTTAACATTAAAAAAAATAAGTTTAAAATTTAATGTAGTTAAAAATAAAATATACTTTATATATATTAAAATTAACCAACTCGTTCGGTTAATTGAATGCCAGGTTAGGTCAACTGAATGACCAGTTAGGTCAACTGTACGCCCTTGATGATTGGTTAGGTTAAGTCGTGATATTTTTGTTAGTTTTAACGAAAATTTCACGACTAACCTAACCAATCGTCAAGGGCGTACAGTTGACCTAACCGGGCATTCAATAATTTTTCCGTAGGTTTCGATTAATTTTAAGCACCCTTTACCTAATAATTTTCTTTCTCGAGGGGCCGTTTCCGTGTTTTAGGGTGGAACAGACAGAGACAGAGACAGAAAATATATAGATTTGTAAAAATTCAAATTTTTGTCTAATTAAAAAAAATTATAATTTTGTTTGCTGAATCGTAAGTGCGTCGAGTGAAAAGCACGCGTTAGAGCTCCGCCCATTTTATGACGACGTACGGACGGACGTACAGGACTCCCTTTTTATAGTGTTGATAATAAAAATATTTCATGTTCACAATTGTAATTCATTTTTATTTTAGTTTCCATTCTTTTTATTCATTTAAAGTTTCTACGTCTTTACGACAGTGGACACTTCCACCCTCCGACCCCCCCCCCCTAACAAACACGCAGAAAAGAGAAAATTATAGAACACATTACAAAAAAAAAAAAAGAGATATACTGAAGCGAATAATGCGCCTTAGATTTCTCCTCCAAAACTCAATGTGGACAACTTCAGTGCACGTGAAATTTAAACAGGTTTCAGACACACACACACACACACACACACACACACACACACACACAATGTCGCTTCCTTCATATTTAAAAAATTGAATGAATAAGTATTGAATGAATAAGTATTGAATCGAATTGAGAAAAATTGTATTTAGATTTTGGCTAAAATTAAACATAACAGAAGTGTGTGTATATAGTTTTTATAACTATTTATATCACACACTATACTGTATATACAGGGTGTCCCATAAGTCTGGTCTCATAGGGAAATTTATTTTAAATTTACAAAAGTAATACATTAGAACTTAAACAAATGTTCAAATTGATGTCTTGTTTTTGGAACATTTTTTTTGTTGCAGGTAGAACAACACGCAATGGCTAATATGGAAGCGAGGTACACTCGTCAGGTAAAGGCCTCCGCCTTCCAAAGCGGAACAAACTGGTTAGGATGAGTTAGGTTCCCTTTTGGAACATTTGCACAAATTAAGCTTAGATTTGAATAAAGCGCATCAAATTACGCTAGAAAAATATTTTTCTTGCTAGAAATGCGGGCCCTAACATTTACTGCATATGAACCCAAATATACAGTGGCGCTCATAAGTATTCGTACAGAGAAATACGTCAATTATAAAAATTATTTAATAGTTTGCGTGTCCACCTTAGGCTTGAAGAATTTAAAATTTTTATCAGTAGTTCACTGCTTATTGATAAGAGATTGTTGGCAATTCTGAATTCTAGAATTTTCTCCGTAAATCTTCATGGAAGACGGATGACTGTACGAGGCATTAGTAAGTAATGGGTCGTCGTGAGTAAAGATCTGTCTACAGATTTAAAGAGAGATGTTATTGCTCCACACGAGTCTGGAAAGAGTTATAGGAGGATAGAACAACTTCAAATTTCATTTACGAGAATTGCTGCAGTTATAAAGAAATGGAAAGGTTTTAGAACAATCAAAACTCTACCAAGGTGCGGACGACCTTGCAAGATTTTAGAACGTACAACTACTGTAGACGGATATAAAAAATGGCTGCTGCGAATCGACGAGCAGCTGCGGGTGATATCTGCCAAACATTAAGAATTGTCTAAAATCGACGCCCACCCGTATACTGTACGTCGTACATTGAGAAAGAATGGTCTGAATGAAAAACTTGCACGAAGGAAACATCCGCTCCGAAAGGCGCACAAAGGAGCTCGTTTAAAGTACACCAAGTATCATCAAAATTATGGATTTGCATTCCTGAAGAAAGTTCTCTCGACAGACGAGACCAAAATTCAATTTAGGAACAATGAGCAACGGCATGTTTGGCGAAAATCAAATAATGTATTAGACTTAGAGGAAACAAAAATATCCTTCCTACGGTTAAACATGGTGGTGGTGGTAGTTTGCTTCTTTGGGGGATACATTAGTGCTTCTAGTCCAGGAGAGCTTGTCGTCATCAATGGAATCTTGAATTCGAAGAAATATCAGGAAATTTTAGGAAAAAAATGTATTGCCTTCAGTTCGGGAGTTGCGACTGGATCGCAATTGGGTACTGCAACAAGATAGTGGTCAAAACAAAAGCAAGCGCACCATGAAGTGGGTTCAACAAAAACACTTCAAGCTTCTCGAGTAGCCCAGTCAAAGCCCAGATCTCAATTTAATCGAGAAGTTACGGTTTGCTTTGAAAAAGGCTGTCCGTAAGAGAAACCCTTCGAATCTGAATGAACTGCAACAAACAGTGTACATTCGTATATAATGTGTTAATGCTGAACACTACTCTCAATCATCTAAACATATACTGTACATAGCAAGCTTACATGGCACAAGTGTAAAGAACAGTGCATAATGTGGTCAAACATTCATTTAGAAGGCTGTAAAATCAAGATTACTGTTGCGTCTTATTCTATGCCTCATTTTTTTCTCAAATGAAAGGTTATCAATATACAGGGTGTCCCATAAGTCTGGAACCATAGGGTAAAATAAGTAATTCATGTTTTTCCGTTTATGCAAGTGCCCATGATGTCTTTGAGTAAGGAAGAACGCATCCAGGTAATTCTGCTCGTAGGAAATCGGAGTCAGAGGGAGGTCGCTGAGGAATTTAACAGATTGCATCCGGACCGCGCGCCGATAACACACAGCTGTGTCGGCAAACTTGTAGCAAAGTTCAGGGAAACGGGATCCATAGGAGATAAACCACGCAGTGAACCTCCGAGGACATCCACCGACGTTGACACAGCCGCTACCATCCTCGCTCATTTCACAAACAGTCCCCAAGAGTCTCTTCGGCGTTTTTATTGCAGTTTTTATCATTTTGCCCTATGGTTCCAGACTTACGGGACACCCTGTATATCAAAATATACCTGTCAATTGCTTATCGGCAATATTTTTTCAACATCTCTGAACGTCTGTCCTTTTTTTGGGTGCGAAAGACACCATTTTGGCTATTTAAATACCTTTAGGTACGTGGCGCCCATTTTGAAAATTAACAAAAAACGCAGTGCAAGATTCTTTTCGAATTGCTCCGTAGTTAAATGTTTTTAAGATTGTCAAAAACTATCATTTTGCCAAATTTGGTGCTTGTAGCAAAAATGTACACGATTTTTTCACGTATCCGCTGTATATAATGACTAAATGTAGCTAACATGCATTCAAATAAATGTACGAGAGATGTAGGAAAGATTTTTTTGTCTCCTCTCTGGTACGAGCAAAATTTTTTTTCTCCATGCCAAGCACGTTTTCTTAAAACATTTGCCCTTGGGCTGTACATTCAAGCACAGCGATTCGAAAACAAGGTTGTTGCGTAGTTTCGCCATGATGATAGTTGGTCGACTGAGGACAAATGCACTTAAAGCTGGCCAAGGAATAACTTCACTCAGAGTGAGTTAGTGAGTTCGTGAGTGAGTGAGTGAGTTTGTACGTGTAGTGTTCACAATTGGGCACAAGTGAGGTCTAGTGGCGTGAGATAATTCGCAGATGTATCGAGGTAATTGTTTGAGAGGTAACACACTGTTGGATATCGCGAAACAGTTATATACTTATAAAAACAAAAACTACGAGCATTTTTTCCTGTAGGATGAAAGGAATGTTAACCCTGATTAGGTTAGGTTACATTTTTATATTGCCAACTCTGCCCTACTAACATTCTTACGTTAAAAACGAAAACCCAAACACATTTCTGTATGGGGTTTTTCCAACATTCGTCGCTTTACTTCCTACGGAAGCGTAAGAGAGAGCGTGTCATTGACAAAATGGAAGTAAAAATTTCCAAATCTTAAACTCTCTCCTTCAGAAGACCAATGTTCATTATTATAAACAAGTGAGCAACCCCTTATTTATCTACTTATTTACCATCATTTCTTCTTTCCTATAATGAACTTCCAGCTATAAGTTTAAAAGCATTAACAAATCTCTGGAATATGTTCATTGTGTGTCAGTTTCGCTTTAAGTTAAAAAAACGACAAAATTAACTTTTTTCTTTTCGTGGGGGTTAATGTGTGTAAATCACCTTCGGAACAGCTTTAAAGACCTTCAGTTTTACGGGAGAACCATGGGTCACTACATCGTCTGGACTAAGAGGAGCCCCCCCATCCAACTACTTCCCAGATCGAATGTCGCTTAACTTGGCTGATCGACGAGAAACTCTGTTGCAACATTGAACACGACTTAAGGGCATGAAATGGATTTTGCCTTATGAACTGAAATATGTACTAAAATACGTGGAAAATAGAAGGTGCAGCAATAGATTTTATCCTCATCGTGATGAAAACCAAGAGACAAGAGCTGGAGAGAAATGATCTAATAATCTTCCGACTTCATATATCTCGGTCAGTAGTATAACATTCAAAGAGAGGAGATTATTTGAAGATGGAGAATACGAGCCCAAAAATAAGATCTGACAAGTCGTGAATAACGACTCAACGCACTGATAAATGCAACCGCAAGAAATGGAAGGGTCAACCCTTTCATCATTAGTGCCCATATGTAGAAGCAGCGTCTTAATGCAGTCAATAACAACCATTCAACGGAGGCCTCTCAATGAGAATAATTTAGTAGCAAGACGACCAGCTATAAATATACTTCTAAATTAAAAGCAAAGAAATAGGCTGATGATACCGCTGAATAATTGGAACAGTGAACCAAGGTTTTGTTCAGCGACGAGAATCGGGTCATGCAAGTTGGGCGGATCACCCATACATCAGACCACCCGATTAATTCATTTATCCAAAACACAAACACCCTTCAAAAGTTATGAGTTGGAAATGTTCCGGAGTTTATGACAGAGGAAAACTCAGTAACGGTCTTGGGTGCTTAGGTCTCGGTCTCGGTCTCGGTCTCGGTCTCGGTCTCGTCTCGGTGATCTCGACTACACCACTGCCAGTGTTGTGCGCGGTACCTCATGAAAATAGCAATCTGCTACTTGGGCCAATTGCAGAAATAGCTTGCTACCGCTACCATCACTACTTCTGAAAAGCATTCAAAAGTGAAATAATAATTCTCCAATACGAGGTGTAATTTGCGCAAGTATTAGAAAATAGCATCACTGTGCATATCTGTAAATCAATTCAGTAGCTAAGTTGTTGCTCTCAGTTACCGAGCAGCTGTGCGAGGAAAAAAAGATTTATACTGTAGACTGTGTAGAGAATAGGACATGAATAAAGCGGGCAAAAGGAAGAAATTAATATCTCGTTAAATCTTCTATAGTGATGGGATAGTAAAAGTAGCGAGTAGTGGTTGGAATTACTGAAATGTAGCGCCCTACTGCTTTCGCTCGCTACTTTTCCTCAAAAGCAGCGGCGCTACCGCTACTCCCAACACTGATCACTGCTGAGTATGGTGATATTCCTCAAGTGCAATAAACACTTATCTTGTTTTAAGTAGGCAGTTAAACTGCTGAAAAATGTCACGAACTATGAATTTGTGAATAAATTATGAGTAAATTTTGTAAATGTCACTCGGAAACCTCTTAGAATCTTTATTCCTAAATATTTGAAATACAGAGCTTAGGAATTAGGCATTACACAATACTGAATACATCCAAAAATTACACGTGGTCTGTTTCGGTCTCGAGACCTTTGTTATGGTCTCAGTCTCGGCCATGGTGGTCTCAACTACATCACTGGAAACTTGTTTTGCCAAAATATACGACCGTGAATTTCTGCGCGTACTTGAACATCCTCGAGCAACATGCTCCGAGGATTATGCAAGATAGCGGATATTCCTGATTCTTCTAGCAAGGGAATGCGCCTCGCCACGCATCTAAAATCGCAAAAGAATAGTTTGTGGAAAACACATTTCAGATTCAGAATGATTTGGTAAACTTCCCGACTTCATTCTGGTTAAGAACCTTTTAAACTTCTGGACGGTGAAAATGTCTGAAAATAAGCGAGGATCCCACAAATTCTTCATTCTACTCTGAAAAACAGTTTAGTAGTCTAAAATAGTCCCGCAACTGTGCGCCAAACTATATCGCGTCCATGCCCAATACTACCAAAGCGATCGTTGATGCCGATGAAGGGTCCATTAAGTATTAAGCCAACAGTAAAAAATTAATATCGTTGACGTTATTTGATTCCAAACTTTTGGCCGCAACTGTAAATCCTTGTTTGCTATTAGCATTATTATTATTACTATTGGTAGGGTGTCCGGCGAATTTGTCTACAACAATTTGTCTAAAGATACAATTCATCTACAACAATTTGTCTACAACAATTTATCTACAGCAATTAGTCTACAGATACAATTTATCTACAATAATTTGTCTACAGATACAATTTGTCTAGAGAGGAAAAATGAAAGCTATTTGATGTTAATTATTATTAATTTAAAAAAAAATGAAAAATTTGTTTCTGCAATCGGTTTTCTTGAGAAATGATAAAGAAGAATGTTATTGGATATTGAATAAATTTATTTACTGAAACGACGCAATACACTCCAACATCTTTTTGAATAAGTCCGAGCTGGTGTGGCGCTTACGCCATACAAATTCACAAAAAATGACAAGAATTAGTGCGATATCTTGCAAAAAACAATAGTATAAGAAACTCGATTAGGTCAGGTCAGGTTTCTCAAGAAAACCGATTGCAGAAACAAAATCAGGGTCATCGACTGCCCTTGTTTTCAATTTCGTAGGAAAATCGAGAGCAGTCCATGAAACATACTAGGTCCAATATTAGTAAGTTTCTCTAGACAAATTGTATCTGTAGACAAATTATTGTAGATAAATTGTATCTGTAGACTAATTGTTGTAGACAAGTTGTGTAGACAAATTGTTGTAGACAAATTCGCCTAAAACCCTATTGGTAGAAGTGGCGGCATTTTATATCGTTTCGTTATAACCTTCGTCTGTATTCGTAATTCTTGTGGAGTGAAATTCTGCTACTACTAAAAATTATCGTCATCATCATTGTATTAAAATTTCGGTCGTATTATCCGTAGATTTCAGGTTATCACGTGGACTGTGAACGCTTTTGCGCAAATGTTTTTTTGCAACACACTATACTATTACAAACAAATAGTTTTGCAAGGTCACAGAGTTAAGGTGCTCCACTTTTTGGACAATGCTTTCACCTTTAAATAATGAACGGAGAGCGAATCTCTCTCACACGCACACGCAATTATATATATATATATATATATATATATATCAAAAGTCTCCATACATAGGCAAAATGGTCACTTTATTATGCAATCACTTGTAAGTCACAAAATATGCTCTATGTGGTCACCATTACACTAAATGCACATACGAATGGCACATACAAAGGCATCTCAACATATCACCTGCAAAAAAATAAAAAATAAAAAATTTATTTATGACCATTTTGCCTATGTATGGAGACTTTTGACTCACCCTGTGTGTGTGTGTGTATATATATATAAATCTCAAGTGTTCTGCTGACATTTAACTCCCTTCCTGCACTCCGCAAACAAAATAAATGCACAGAGAAAAAATACTTTGTTAAAACAAAATATCATTAACTGTACAAAATTATTCTTTAATTATGACAGTTTTATAATTGGAGATCTTTTACAGGCATGCAACATGATCAAAATCTCCTCTCCTTTGCGAAATTAGGCAACCTATCCGGGTATTCTAATTTCTTATCACGATTCCCAGCATTCCTTTGGCCCAGTCTTCATTGATAAAATGGTGAACCAAAATGTTAACCTCCGCGTTTTCCTAAAACAGTTCATCCCATTTCTTATGGGCCAAGATTGAATATGATTTCAGCAAGAAGGCGCGAATCCTCATACTCGTTCATACAGCAACAGCAATTGTCGTTTTGGACTCGACTCTTTGTAGAAAACTTTTGGCCCGAAAATTCTATAACGGGTATTCCCACCTTCACGAATGTTGTCTTGGCATGACCACCTCCGTAGTAAATAAGTTCTAGACAATGGAAGCTCTAAAAGCAATGACTAAACTCAAGCCTTCTCCATTTTTACAGAAGCCTTTATAAGAAATTGCAATTCTCAAATTCGTCATATAATTTTGCTAAAGGAAGGAAGGATACTGAGAGACTGTATGCCCCCCCCCCTGCCTAAAAACATTTCCTATTCTTCCACATTTATCATGCAGTTTCATGGACGTCAGTTAAATTTACTGATTTTCAATTAAGCTTTGAAAGTATGGCATAATGAAAGAATTATCGTGTGCCTGCCAACTAATGCAAACAATTAGTTCAAACATACGATAATTCTATTAACCAATATATATCGTCACAAGCTTCATTGGTCAGTGTAAAAATAGTATGATTCAATCAACCATTTTGGATGTGTTGACAAAAGAGTAAATCATTACATTACATCTGGAAAACACGAAGCCATTCGGGAATATCGAGGTTATCCATGTCAGTTGAAAGATATAATGAACCTATATTGTTTGATTGTTCGGTTAGGGCAGTGTTTCTCAAACTGGGGTATGGCGTACACCCAGGGGTACGCGAGGGAATCTTAGGGTGTACGCGAAGGGGTCCTGAAAATATAACCCTTTTAATTTTATATACGATTAACAAACTTCCATGAGTCACACGATCGTAAAGAAAGTAAAAATCCTCGAAGCTATTAAAAAATAGAGACCCCAGCCTTCTTTAGTTAGCTTTATAAGGCTAACTAACGAAAATATCATGACCTAACCTAACCAATCGTCAAGGGCGTACAATTAACCTAACGATTGGTAGGTTAGGTCGTGATATTTTCGTTAGTTAGCCTTATAAGCCTAACTGAAGAAGGCTGGGGGTCCCCATTCTTCAATAGCTCCAAATCCTCTACCTCTCTCGAAAATCCAGAAAATTCCGTGAAGGAATTCAAGGAGTACAGAAGAAGAAAAAGTTTGAGAACCGCTGGGTTAGGGCAATATGTTGTTTGGTTGTGGTAATCAAGTCTTTTTCCAAGTGTTAAAGAAAAAAGGTTTTTAAAATAAAAATTAATAACCCCAAGTTAACCTTCAAGATCAATGGTATTCAACCCTTTGATCTAGCCGAAAAACCCATAATTACCCCCTCCCCCCTTTTAAATGCCCTCCCCTTTTTTAAATGGCAAATAGAAAACTAAAATCGTGAAAGAAAATTTTAATGAAACCATAACTCAGCTTTTTCGGGGGACAGTGGCGTCAACTCGTTACCACATGAAAAAGGCCTAATTACCCAGGGGGAGTAATTACCTACAGGTTGACCCTTTCGCTCACGAATTATGACGTATGGTAAAAAGGAAATTTGCTTTATACGTGGTTATATAAGAATCAATATGGTTTATATTTCAGCTACACAATTGCGTACCCAATGAGTGAAAGAGTCGAATACCACTGTTCTAGATAGAAGTTCAGAACTTCAGAAGCGGTGCAGAAATTTAATCTGGATATTTAGTGAGCGTGTCCAGACTCCAGAATGCCCGAAACGATAGCTGAATACCACGAGTATACACATGGTTTTCATATTTGCATCGCAATCGCGACACGTGGTCATAAGCCTTCGGGGAGGGTGAGAATAATGACCATTCATTAATTCAACATGCAAGTACTAAGGGCACCTTGAACTCTACCATAGGGGCTCCGCTTTTGGGCATAATTCTCATAATATTTTTTGGGCATAATTCTCAGAATATTTTATATATATATATATATATATATCCGTTGAGGCTGACGACGTTATTTGGTATATACCAAATACCAACTTCGGCCCAACTGATACATGCCATCTGGCTATGTATGAAAAACAAAGAAAAGCAGCTTAATTCTGCCCATATTTTGTGGCGCACGTGATCACCACCGTACTGGCACGAGTGGAAAAAAGTTAGAAAACGTGGGCTGGGCTGGAAAATCAACTTTTCCTCGATTCCAATTGGCTAGCATCGATCGTCTGACAAAGCGTCAACCAATAAAGGAGTCTTTTCAAAGTAGTTAAGGTTTTGAATACCCTCCCTCCGCACCCAGTAAAAAAAAAAAAAAAAAAAAAAAACCACTAAACACGTTACTGATAAAGTTACTGATGAAGTTTACAAATAGATGTGTTTTGTTTTTAAATACTCTTTTGTAAACATCATACGAATATATATATATATTTTTTTTAAGTTCGGGAAGAACCGATTCGCCTCTATTTAAAAGGGCATATCTCAGCGGAAAAACAAAGAAAAAGTGAGAGGAAAGACAGAGGAAAAAGAAAGGGTGGAGGGGACAGTCGAAGTGGAAAAAGACCAAGGATGAGAAAGACTGCAGGGTCGAGCCCCATCATCCTTGGGTGCTAGGGCCGGGAGGGCGCACGTGAAACCTCCAGGAACAAGCACGTACAAACGAGCACAAAGAGCACTCAAAAGCGCGAGCTTAGAACCCCCTTGCCCCATTTGTTGAACTCTTAAAAAAATCGCAATTTAAGGTTGCTATAAATTCTCTCTGATATATATAATATATATGTAAGTGTGTGTGTGTGTGTGTGTGTGTGTGTGTGTGTGTGTGTGTGTCGCGCGCAACAAGTCAAGTTTGAATGATATATGTGGTGGTCCTGGTCAGAAAATCTACGGGGTTTGTTCGACAAGATTCGGAAAAACTAGAAAACCATCAAGGCGAGTGAGCTGACTGAGTTTGAACGGGTTTCTTTCACTCTCTGTTTTCTCAAATTTCATCCCTGGATCTGGTTTTATTCAAGGTCATCCTACCGTAAGACGTAATCATCTTTAAATTATATTCCGTTTGAGTTCACACACAACACACACACATATATATTATAATTATAAACATCGTTCTAAATAAAATGCAGGCCCGTTTATGGACCGCTGCGATTGCGCATACTTGTCATTTTCGGGACACTTTGTGTAGAGCAAGCCTAATGTAGTGCGAGTGAGACTGATAGATGCGAGTAAATTTGTGCTGCCTTGAGGAAACAAATAAATTTGCGGTGCATATTGCTCCTGAAGAATTGTGCACCAGGACTGATAATAACTAGGGGCGTCTCCAATACAAACTAACTAAAATTGAATAGGATATGGATGTTCTTTGACTAGACTAACAGAGAATTGTTGCTTTCAGTGGTGATGATCCACGTACGAAAGCCTCGTCACTACTTTGACCCCCTAACTGCTTGGCAATGCTGCTGCGAGCTGCTCATACCCTGAAATGGGCGGAATAGTTTTGTGTAACTGTAAAAAGATGTTCAACTCTATACTACCACTTAAACTGTGAATACATCGATGATTAAATACATACATACATACATACATATATACCGGGTGGGCAAAAAAAAATATTACCTAACTTTTGAAAAAATATTGTGGCTCACCCTGTATATTGATCTTACTGCTGAGGCCGTATGTTGTACCCATACTTTTCTCTTTCAACCGCTGGCTTGGAATCTAGATTCAACGCCCCCAGTGGCGGTCCTAGCTTACATGACGCCCTGGGCGAACCTCACCTTCAGCGCCACCCCCCCCCTGTCGCCAACACACACACATTCGAATCCCCCAAAATAAAGGACAGACATAACTCTTTCACAAAAAACTTTTTATTGGACTAATTGTTGGAACTTCAGAACCAAAACAAAGACTCAAATTTCTGAATTTTACAAATCCTTCATCACGTAAATAGAATAACTCACTTAAGAGAATGTAATTATGATACTATGAACAGGAAAAATACAAATTAAATTGCACAACTGCCATAAATAAACTAGAGAATCAATTTCTAAATTGTACAAATGCTCTATCACATAAATAGAATAAGACACTTAAGAGAGGGTAATTATTATGCTACACTTTGAAAAGAAACAAAATAAATTGCACCACAGCACAACTGCCATCTAAGCCTGACTCTCTTACCTTCCTTGATGCAGTCATGAATTAAATCATCATGTGAAATCTGCTCAGCAATGTATGATTTATACTGATGATGGCCAGACCGGTAAGGCGTTCCTGTGACATAGTTGACCTCAGGTAGGATTTGATGAGCTTCAGCTTTGAAAAGCTCCTCTCTGCTTCAGCAACAGTGACTGGAAGAGTAAGACCAATTCTGAGAGCATCCACAAATTGGATATATTTCAGAGAGCTCCCTTTCATGGATAAATGTCAGCAGTTCAAGCAAGGATATGGTCTTTGATGCAAGTCAGGCAAGTTCTTCAGCTCCTGTGCAAGCTCTCTGCCATCCAAGTCAGATTGTCCCTTAAAGTGTAGTGTAGTACTAAGGTTCACACATTGTTCTGTCAGCTCCTCAAATGTGAGATTTTGGAAATGTGTCAGCACTCCAAACTTCTCTCCCACAATTTCCAACGTGGAAAATCTTTCCTGAGTGGCTGATGTTGCAGCATCAACCACTGCATTGAAAAATGTCACCTCCAGCTTCTTCAAAGCATCAATCAAGGCTCATCAGATCTTCATAGGAGAAGTGCCGCTTTGTGGACCTCAGCCGTTTTTGTTTTAACACAGCCTCCACATTCATTTGTTCACAGATATCTGTGGCTGCCATTTGTGCAGCCACAAAACTGTTGCCCTGTAATTGCGGAGACCTCTCTCTGTTTTTTTTAGGAGATTTACTGCAACATCAACGTGCATGCTAGGAGACTGCATCTGCTTGCTCACATGCTGAATTTGGCACAACAGGTCATGCCACACCACTGAACAAATGGCGAAGCGGTATGACCCAACCTCCTCTGACAGAGATTGAGCCTCGACCTTTATTACAGAGTCTTTGGTGTGGTCCCTCACCTCGATCAGTGCATCTCTCACTGCAGCTGCCTGATATCTCAGGGGCTCCACACTCTTGATCTTGCTTTCCCACCTTGTATCAGACCACATCTTCAATGTGATGTTCACATGTTTTTACAAAATGGCCCATCGTTGTGTGGAGGCTGAAAACAAGTTGTAAAGCTTCTGCAAGATGCCAAAGTAACTTGTGGCATCAATAGATCCTTAGCAGCATCGGCCACAAGCAAATTCAGAGAATGAGCCCCACATGGAACAAACAGAGCTCTGGATTAATTTCTAGGAGCCTGGATTGAACACCCTTGTTTTTTCCCCTCATGTTGGCCCCGTTGTCGTATGATTGTCCTCTACAGTCCATGAAAGGAACTTTTAGCTCCTCCAGTCTCTTCAGAATCAGAGATGCCAAATGTTGACCAGTGGACTCCTCTGCCTCCAAAAACCCATGAAATGTTCCTTTATATGGGGCTTCCCCTCCAGTGACACAACCCGAATCACAACTGACAACTGTTCAGTGTGGCTGATATCTGGAGTGCAATCTAGAATTATTGAAAAAACTTTGATTGTTTGATGTCGCTCACCATTGCTGAAATGGTCTTGCTGCTCGACAAATCAATGAGTTCGTTTTGTATGTGGTGGCCGAGGTAGCTGGTGTGACTGGAGGTCCCTTTTTGGACACGGTTAATGTGCTCTTGCATTATAGGATCAAATTGTGCCATCAGTTCAACTTCTTTCAGAAAATTGCCATTTGATGGTGAGAACAATTTTTCTGTATGTCCCCTTAGTGCCAAATTCCTAACTGCCAGAGAATGCACAATAGCAGTGAGACGTGTCAGCACCGCTCTCCATCTCAACTTCTCAGCCTCCAGAAGTGCCATCTCCTGCTTGTCAATGATCTCCCCCTTTCTCATCCTCACTGCCAGTTCTTTCCAGATTTTCATAGAATTTAGGTGTTCTGAACTGTTGTCATGTGATGTGAGCAATGAGCTTGCATGCTTCCAGTCCGAGAGTCCCAAACTTGTTAAATTTATTTTCCTCTTGGAAAATAATGTACAACAGAAACAGAAAAGGCTGTTGTTTTTTAAGGAATAGACCAACCAACTTCTGGTTATATTTTCCCCACTAACCAATGACTTCCTGAAGTATTGATGGTGGAAACTTCTTCCGTCACTGTCGTTTCTAGGGAATACAAAGTCAGATGGTACTTGACTTGGTCCCCTGGAAACCAGTTGTGTCCGAATTCTCTCAGTCAGAACTGAAGGCCAGTTAGCAGGGTCGGTGGACAGAGACTCATCCTCAGAAGGCGATTCTGCTCCAGGCCTTTCTAATAGAAAGAACAAGAGCATTACTCATTAGTATACACACCTAAGTTAGATAACACATTATTCACAGCACTTTGTTATGGTGGTGGTGTTATGGAATTATGATGGTGAAACACACACATACCCAGTAACCCAGACCCAGTGATAATAACATTATAATTTATAACTGTTTGCAAAATGCTTTGCAGGGATGCACACACATACACATACACACACACGCACACACTCACAGACATATGTGCACACAAACTCACCTGAAGAGTCCTGCCGGGAGAAGTAGAAGCAAATGGGTCTTCATCCTCAGGATCAGACTGCATTTGTGGAGACATATGTGAGGCTGAGGAGGTAGATGGCTCCTCAGCCTCAATAATGGCAGAAGTAGACGGCTTCTCATCCTGGCTAGTGGCAGAGGGTGTTCCAAAATATTTCAAAAGTGCCCCTGCAAATAGTAAAATAGAACATAACAGACCAATGCATGAATAGGCTAGTACAATTAATTTAACATGTTATTAAGCACAATTTATTAAACTTTTAGAATAGGAAACAAATGAATAATACAACCTCCTTGGTTAATGGCTAATTATATACATAATAGTACACTTCAAATGACTCAGAAAGCTATATCACAAAATAGCAGTGCAATATAGCAGTGAAGAGTAGATGACATAGCTCTATACCTTTATCTTTTGCTCGTTTCTCCTCTTCTTCTTTCCTCTTTTTCTAAACTGAGCACCTGATAGCTTTGACCTCTTCTTATCCATTTGCGGTTATTTGACAGACCTTAGTGGCTTAGTGTGAAGATTCGTTCTGTAATAAATAATATACATTTCACTATTTAACCAAACCCAGAAAAATAACATTACATATGTTAAAGTATGGGCCTTTATTCCCAATAATAATCTGGAAGCATTTTGCATTGTTTAGGTCTTTTATGGGAAGGTTTATGGAAAATGCAATAGATGGTTTTTTATTAATAAAAATATATTTATTGATCTTTTATTATTTATTTTATTTTATTTTATTTTATTTTTTATTTATTTCTTTATTTATTTATTCTTATTTTTATTTTTATTTTTTTTGCAGTCGCTCATGCCGCCCCTCCACAAATGCCGCCCTGTGCGGCTGCCCATATTGCCCATATGAGGAACCGCCACTGAACGCCCCAGGAGTAGAGGTATAGGCTCACAACTGGAGGGAGGTATCAGAATATGGTGCTCAATTGAAGGGCGGTCAAAGTCAGCAACTAATACTTTCGGATGACAGTCAGTTTTTCCATAAATAATTTTCCTAATTTTTACACAAAATAATTAATTTATTTCCTTTTTCATTTTAGACCATCATTCTGTTATAGTTGGTGAACAAGTTATAACATAATGAAATACTCTTTGGAAGATGAAGCATTGATATTGAACCTGCGCAAGGAGAAACACTGGGGTGCAAAACGAATGAAGAAAGTTTCCAAATAAACGATGGACGATACCTGGACTTCAATATCTCAAGAAAATCGATATCACAGGGTCGACCAAACGAAAAGAAGGCAGTGGAAGGCCAAAAACATCACATACTGAGGAAAATATTGACACTTTCATCCATGATATGCAGTCAAGAAGAACGGCCCAACACCAACAAGTCCGTTAGAGAAATTTAAAAAAACTACTGGTATTTCTCGCTCTAGTGTTCGTCGTATAGTAAAAGATGATCTGGGTCTTAAATGCTTTAAAATTAGAGGAAGTTCATAAGCTCTCTGCATCAAATAAGCAAGCAAGATTTGAAAAATGTCGTGCTCTGTTAGATCGATTCCCAGACAGAGAAGTGTCGAAAATACGGTTCAGCAACGAGATGACCTTTACGGTTGCTTCAACAATACACACACAAAATGACCGAATTTATGGAAGACAGGACAAAAAAAATCTATCAGTCTAGATCGACTTTGCAGGGAACGTCCAAATTTTTCTCAAAAAGTCATGGTTTCCATCTTTATTTCAAAGTTAGGAAGTCAGAGATTGTTTTTGTTGATCAAAATGCCAAAATCACTGCTGCTTATTACAAAGAAAAAATCCTTGATGCGGTACTGCCGTCGATAAGGGAGAAGTCAAGGTTGCAAGCGTGCATTGATAATGGAGGGCACATTCCGCATAATCTTGGACTCAACTGGGTAACTGTATAGAAACAAAGTTTTTCTACCCGTGACTGTATAACAGCGAATTACAAAATAATGGTTACAGTTAGCAAAAATTCAATTTCACCACGAGATAGACCACGAAATTCTATACAGGACACATATATTGATTGTACAAATAACATTTGATAAAGGTAAAATTATACTGTTCAAAATCGGGGTAATAGTTTTTTGGCCCAGCCTATATATATATATACAGGGTGGGAGATGTTTCGGAGAAATCTGTCTCCATCCTCAGTGACTAAAATAACACTGGCCAACAAAATGAAACTTTTTTTTCTCATCACAAACATGATCACACTTTTCTTAATGCATTTTTCGCGCTGATTCCGAATCTGGTTTTATTTTTTTTCTAGCACGTAGAGTTATATAGATACACTGGTTTTGATATTTTTAAGTTTTTGATATTGCTATAAGAAAATTTATGGATGTATAGATCACATTTAGGAATGCTAAACAACAAATACATCATATACTTTATTCAATGTACTTATAAATAAAGAATATATACATTATTTTATTAAAAGCGCTGTGAGTGTGATTTCCTTTTGTAAATTTGGCCTGGATTATCACGATACAGCATCCAACAATGGTCCGCCATCATGCTTTCATTCCAATATCCTTGGTAGCGCTTCTCTATCATCTGAATATCTTGATGGAAGAGCTCTCCTTGCTCGTCACTCACTGCACCAAGGTTTTCAGGAAAGAAATCTAAGTGGGAATGCAGGAAGTGAATATTTAACGACATTCGACACTCCATTTCTTTGAAGGCATCAAGGAGGTTCTTGATTCCATCCTTATACGCAGGTGACTTGTTGCTTCCAAGAAAGTTTTCACATATCCATTTGTGAATCCTGACTGCATACCCATAAGCATTCCTATAACTTTTAGATCTCCACAAACATTCCATTGATGACTGTCGTATTTGATTGCCTTTAGTAAAGGGTGTCAGGAAATGACTGCCCCCCCTATTCAGAAGAAACTGAAAGGAATAGAAAAAAACAGACAAAACCACGCGAAAGAGCGTTTAATTTTGAATAAAAAACACTTGTTTTAATATCGGGTGTTGCCCCCATTTGCAGCTCTGACGGCCATTAATCGACGGGGATATGATCCCAGAAGTGTCTCAAAGAGATCGGTATCATGACTCATTTCTTCAAGGACTTCGTTGATCTTTGCAGTCATAATTTCTGTTGAATACCGATTCTGAATGGGTTGTTCCAGCATTAAGGACTCCACCCGATCCTTCATGATGGATCCGACATGTTCACAGACATTAAGATCGGGAGAATTGCCAGGCCATTCATTATTTCTGAAAAAATCAATGTTATTGTCCTTAAGCAGTTGTTGAGTCGCAAGTGCTTTCATACAGGGGGCTTTGTCGTGAAGAAAGGTTGCCTGTTCAACATCCAAAACACATCGGGGTCTTTCAAAAACGGAATTACATGTTGGGCTAAAATTACATTTCGAAAATAAGGCCCATCCCAACTGGCTCCTCTTGGTTTGATAACCCAGATGAGCTTCCGAATAGAGAACATAATGAAAACACCCACACATGCTGGATTTTTTATTATTTCTCGATACTTCTGGTCGTCTGGGACTTCATCAGGAGTTGTTGCCCAAACCCGATCATTCTGAAAATTTGGTTTTCTGGAGACATAAACGAAGAATTCATCGCTGACAACCAAGTGAAGGAAATCGTCTTCCGTCCATTCCTCAAGATAATCACAAAACCATAGCCGATCTTCAATATTAAGATCACTCTTCCGTGGCTTAGCTATTTCATGCCAAGCACTCAAGCCTTGGCGAACTCGAAATTAATGCACAAGTTGCCGATTGACTATCTTACCACGACGGATAAGTATCTCTTTCGCTACCTCAGAGCAGCTCTTCTTTCGGCGCCGTGATGCAGCAAGCACAATGTCTTTCGATTCTTGAGATAATTTCTCCGGTCTTCCTCCTCGAAATTCTGTTTCACAATCTTCAGGATTCTTATTCCAATTCCTTTTGACAAAGTCTTCTGATCTTTTTAATCTCTCAGCCACCCAGTGTCGAGTTATGAAAGTTGCACCAGCTTCCTTTGCTTCACGAAATGTGACAGCTCGAATGCGGTCAAGAACTCGCTTTTTCTCTGAATCGTTCAAAATAGATGATGCCATGGTTTCTGTGGGGAAAAAAAATGGTAAGAATTAAAATCACAGGAATAGAATATAATGGTTTTTATTCAGATTTTAACGCTCTTTCAAGTGGTCTCGCCGGTTTTTATCTATCTCTTCTAGTTTTTGCTCTACAGGGGGGGGCAATCATTTCCTGACACCCCGTATATCCATATTGTCATATGTCTCTTTTAGATGGACGGAATGGGCAATGGGGATGGATGGCATTATATTACCATTATGCAAAAGAACTGCTTTCAGGCTTCTCTGCGACGAATCAATAAAGAGGCGCCACTCAGATGCCACATACGTCTGAGATATGGCTGTAAATAGTCCATTGATGTCATGGCAATAACAGAGAGGACCGTCTACTGAAAAGAATGCTGTTAATTCAAAATTCCGCTTTCGGTAGTAAATAATACGAACATTGTTCTCAAGTAAATTGTTCTCCTTTAGTCTTGAGGCGAGAAGCTCTGATTTCTCTTTAGACAGCGCTAAGTCTCTAACAAGATCATTCAACTGTCCTTGGGTTAACTTTTTAGGCTCTAAATGTCTACCTTCAAAAGTGTACTCTGGTTCTGTAGATGGTCCGGAAACGCCAGTTGCACCTTCATCACTTTCCATGTCATCTATGATAGAATCTAGCCTATCACTTGGGAGAATTGGAATGGGCAATGTTTCATCATGTTTTACTGGTCTACGTGCTGAATCCAAGTTTGGATATACAATCTGGTGTTTGTTCTTGGCAGAAAACCCCATTAAGTTCACACTACAAAAATAACAGTCTTCATGATGATCTCTCGGCTCCCTCCATATCATGGGTATGGCAAATGGCATTGAAGCTTTCTTTTTGTTAAGCCAATCACGTAATCCATTTGAACAGCCAGAATAGATTTGATGTGGCGCCCATGGTTTATCTTAGTCACCTAGATGGCAACCAAAGTATAGCTTGTATATTTTCTTAATGTCGGTTGTAATACTTCGTCGCTGTTTTAGTTGTGAACTGGCCGCATACGAAACAGAACTTGTCGGGGTCATTCTTACATTGTCGAGGCATGTTGACTGACCTGAGCAAACTATAAATTCAAAAAAAAGTACACCAACTTGACACAACAAGTTCTTGGACTGGACTGATCTTTTGACACACAAAGCACGGCGTTGTTGCCTGAATCACAATGCTGCTAGACGTAAAAGCTCACACCTGAAATACATAAGATGTATAATTAAGATAATTGAAATAAATAAGATGAATAAACTAAAAAACACTAAAATAAACACAATCAAATGTTGAAATATTAGTATTTTGCCTATTTAAAATGGTTAAATCTGTGTAGTTATATATATGCCTTCATCTTGAAAACTATACGTGCTAGAAAACATCTGAATGCAGTTTTGGAATCAGCGTGAAAAATGCTATCCAGCCAACACAAATTTTACTCTGATGAAAAATCTTTGTTGACCAGTGTAATTAAAAGAATGGAAAATTAACATCCAAAAAACTAGAAATTGCAAAAAAGAATCAAAAGACATGTGCAAAACAATTAGATGCTAGAGCAGCGTTTCCCAAACTATGGGTAAATTACCCCATTGGGGTAATTTGTTTTTTCTCAAAAAGCATGGAAAAGTAACGACATGTAACATTTGCCGAAAATAGGCCAAAAGTCTGGAGGTACTGATGCTTTTTGTACCCCCAGTTTTTAGAAAGACCTTTACTCTCTTGTGCACGCTAGGGTTTCTCCTTATGTGCAGCTTTCTTCATCCCGGGAAACCCGGAAAAATGAAGCCAATTCCCGGGATCCCGGGAAATCCAGGAAATGGTTGTATATTTAAGAGAACGGTAATTTTTTTTATTGTTCAGTGATAAAATACCCTTTTAGAATTGGGATAACCAATTACTTATGCCTAGATGGCCACTTTTGCATTGTAATACTTGAATTGAGTTTACCAATCAGTGGTAGCTATTTATTAAACATAATATTTATCATGCTATTCATCTGCAGGGGACAAATAAAAGGCTAAAATATTATATTCCTTTAATTATAATTAAGTGCATTTGCAAATAAAAAAAGAAGAAAAAGAAACTTCATTCAAAAAAATTTATACCTTTTATCTCAACATATTTTATCTTAAAATATTTAGCCAATACAAAAAATAAATAAAATAAACTTCATTAGAAAAAATAATTTCATCCTTTTATCTTAAAATATTTAGAGAGTCAATCAACATTTTTAAAATAGCTTCTTAAAAAACAAACAATCGATACTTCTATCACTAAGACGAGTTCAAAACTTGGTGATAAATAAACCTGCTGCAGAAAAGGCTCTTTCTGATTCAACAGAGGTTGGCGGAATGGTTTTCAGTGCATCAAATAAATTCATGATGTTTGAAGTTATGTTCCCTGTTGTCTCGAATAACTGCAGTTCTTGCTTCAAATGCTTGCTTAAACTCTGAGCAAGATGAGTTGCCTGCGATCGCTAGATAATATATTGAGACTCGGTTCCTTGTATTATACGCAGCGCTAGCGACATTCCCTCGGCCAGTTTTTGGCATACGGGCTAGGCTGACCATACGTACCGTTTTGAACGGGACAGTACCGTTTTTTTATATTTCCTGGCCATCCCGTCGTTTTAATAAAAATGTCAATTTTGTCCCGTTTTTAATAAAAACTATAAATATACTTTAATATTGGTCAATCATAAATTATTATTCATAACAGGACAGCCTGAACGAGGAACTCATCACACGCACAGAAACAGAAGAAACTCGTGTATTCGATCAGTGGACCCTCATAAAATCTATAATTGTGAGGCAGTTGGATACATGGAATAAAGAAAACATTCCTGTATCTGATAGATGGGTACAGATTTTTTCTGAAATGAGCGAAAAACGCCTAGACTTTCAAGACTTTTGTAATATTGTAAAGTTTATTCTTTGTCTTCCAGTAAGTACAGCACCTGTTGAGAGAATATTTTCTGTTATGAACAGTATGTGGTCAAAGGAGAAATCTAGATTAAGTGTTGAGACAATGAGGGTTAGTTGTAAGACAAAATTGTGTCATGGAGTGTGAGAAGTTTTATGATAAGGCGTTGAAAGACCGAAATTTGCTGCGTAAGATTACTTCATCGGAGAAATATTCATGGTACGATCGTGGTGAAATACAGTCCCCCTCTACGTCTACCTAAATTTTTGTATGGGTTCTGTCACTGAAGAATAATTGTAAGCTCAATATGTTTATGTACTTACTTTTTCATGAATACAGAATATTACATAACCCCCGTCCCTTTTTTGCCATCCCAATGTCCCGTTTTTGTCTCAAGGAAATATGGTCAGCCTAATACGGGCCCACTTTTAGATTGCTCTAAGTTGCTAATGTTAGTAGGTGTTCATTTAAGAAAGCAGAAAAGTAGAAAAAAAAGTGGTAAATATTATGCAGTTTTCTTTAATTCTACCCGAGTCTTCTAATAACAAAAGAAAAAACAAATAAATCAATAAAAAATAAATTAAGTCATTTTAAAATTCCGGGATTTCCCGGGATACTTGTCCAATTTCCGGGATTTTCAAATCCAATAAAAACAGCCGGGATCCCGGGAAAGAAACCCTAGTGCACGCATTTTAGAAATTTATGCCCATTCAGTTTCAATTATCTCTTATCAAAACAAGGGCTTAGAGTGGTGATTCTCAAACTGGGGTATGAGAGGGAATCTTAGAGGGTACGCGAAGAGGTCCTGAAAATATAACCCTTTTAATTTTATATACGATTAACAAACGACCACAAGTCACACGGTCGTAAAGAAAGTAAAAATCCTCTTTCTCTCGAAAATCCAGGAAATCCCGTAAAAGAATTCAAGGAGTACAGAAGAAAAAGTTTGAGAACCGCTGGCTTAGAGTAACTAACTACCGACTTTGCTCGGAATGGTCCATCATTTTACGCAGAAAAGAGGGTACTGGAAGGTTTATAAATCAATATCCTCTGTTTGAAGTTGAGAATAATGTCAATAAGTTTACTTGTACTACGCATCAACACTAAATATCATGCCTTCCACATTAGTCCCCAAGTTAGACGTTTATTTGAGGATACCATATTTGGCCACACCTACCACGAAATTCTTATCTGCCCTAAAAGCAATAGCTAATAAATCCTAACCTAAATGTAATTTTTAATTTCATCCATTAATTCTTGAACAGTACAAAGCCTCATCACACAACTACAGAAATTAATTAAGTCTACCCTTGTTTATAAATATGATTGTACTGACTGCAGTCTCAGTTATGCGGGCCAAACGACTGAAGCAAAGGAAAGAAGCAAAAAAATCATTCCACAGAACCATCTGCCTTTACCGAAACTTGAATATTCAATTACTCGTAACCATGCTGACTATTACTACAACAATCCCAATAACCACTGATAGTGGTAATTATTGAATGTTTCACCAACACTGAAATTATTATTTAAAATACATTTTTCTAATGTATTTTGGTGTGTTCTGTTCAAATATGACCTTCATATCTTGCGCAAATGAACCGAAACAAAGTTATAAAACATTAAAGTTCTCCTATAGTGGACTGGCCAAAATTCAAAAATCGACTTTGAACGGCGTTTTTTGTTAATAGCTGGCACCCGTGCTAAATCAATGTACCTGTGGGTGAGGAATAAAATGCAGGTGGATGCCACTCTCGCTTTTGGCTTTGAGGGTCATTTTCGGGGTCAAACTGCGCAAAAAATGATATTTTCTAATTTTAATTTTAAAAAAATATTCTGAGCAATTTGGTTTGACCAAATGTTTCATTTTGCCACACTTAGTGATAAAGAAGTATGATGACACGCTTATTCCATCTGAATTACCAACTCAAGGTCAAATTCAAGTTAATCACGACCGAAATTGTGCTAAAAATGTGATTTTTTTTATTTTAATTGGCGAAAAAAAACATTCAGCAAGTCTGTTTGTCAAAACAATTTATTTTAACATGATTAGTGCCTAATAAGTTTGATGGCATGAATTAAGTACTCACAGTAACAGAATTATCACAACTAAATCACAAAGCAGTAAATATAGCCCCATAACTATACAGTTTACACACTAGTAACATCTACAAGTTCACGTTTATTGATGAACAGCACCGAAATGCTGCACTGACAGTCACAATTGTGTGGATTGCAATCACTTAAGAACAGAGTTATTAGTTCCTTACAGCACATTCCAGCTTCTCTCGATTTCAGCCCGGAAGAGAGACATAGATCTACTGTCCAGCTGGGTTACAGCAACCGCTGTCGTCACAACCACAAGCTGTCGTACACTTCATCCTTTTCCTGAAGCAGTTGCATCTAGCTGTCTTGCACTTTTTCTTGCAACCACAAGCAACAAGCTCCAGGCAGGCTTCAGGGATTGGAGGAAGTCTTGTCCACACTGGTAGGAGGCTCCCATCTTCCAACTTCCAGGCTGAAGTGTCCACCGGATCTTCAACATCTACGTGCTCTTTGTCAGCCTGGAGCCATATTTTGGCCTGATAGTTTGCCCGCTTGGCGTGGAGCTCCAGGGCATCCTTTGTCGGTGGGAGCATTTCCAGAGTCTTCTTGGCCTTCCCAAAAAGGTGAACTCTGGCGTCATCAACTGTGTGTTGTTCCGGGGTGCCATACAAATGACACACAAACTTCTCAACATCTGCGATATCCCCATCTCGACCAATGGCGTGCAGCAGGAGTGGGTGGTCACTGAACACCTTCCAACACTTTTTTTCCATGACCACTGAAGGACGAGACTGTGTCACACCCGGTCAAAGCGTGGAAGCTGACCAGGTTGTCCCTGACTGGGGGCGACAAACTCTTGAATACATCGTGCACGGGGTAGCATTTTCGGTTCTTGGCCGTTCCGCACAGCATCCACACTTCAGCGACCTTGGTGCAAACGAAGTGAATCAGCAGCACCATTACATCAGTATCTCTGCACACTACCAGTATTCGTTCATAGCCCTGGGACGCTGCATCACATGAGTGAAGGATGAGCCTGGTGTCCGCCTCTTCATGGTTGCTATGCAGTGGAACGTCATGTCGCCTGGTTCACCGTACTTCAGTGGCTTCAGAGAAGCCACCCCCTGTCACCAGCTGACATCTTTCTCGAAGATCTCTGCCCTTCTCAGTGATGACGTTAGACAGAAACAAGGCTAGGTCAGCCTTGTTTGTATCCAGGGCCATGAAGTTTTTCCACACTTCAGGCAGTGGAATTTGTGGGCCATCAATGACTTTCCGAATCGGTTTCTTCTTGCTTGCACGCTTTGTCCTGGTAACTGCTTTGATCGATCCTTCCCCTGCGTAAAATCAAAGATGACATCAACTCTTGTTGTGTGTTCATTGAAATAACTCGTCACGGTCTTCAAGAACACTTCAGCATAGTCGCCGAATGTCCGACAGCCGCCAGGCTTGCCAAGAGCTTGGATGAGTGCATGACCATCTATCATCACACAGGTCTTCAGATCAGAGGTTGGAACCTCTGAGCTTATGGTCTGCCGAGCCATCAGGATGTTCATCAGCTCAGACTTCGATGTCGAATTCACTCTCCTCCTGCCTTCGCCAGACTAAATGGGACTGGGGACAGTTCATGCTTCAAGACGTTCACCATCTCCACCATTCAGGAGCCGCTGTAGTAGCTTTCTGTCGGCTTTGATGGTCTTCTGCATGTTCTGCTTGGTGGAAACTGTAACTTTGTACACATCAGCGAAGGTTTTTGACCGATGTTTTTTCATCGTTTCGTGGAAGACTACTATCTGTTCAATCAGTCTCTCCTTCATGAAGCCTATTACATGCTGCTTTCCTCGATCCTGAGCTGTCAGCAGGTTCTCCACAACATCTGTGGGTGCAGTGTCTTTGGTTGCCAGTGAAACAATTGGGATGTTAGTGGCGGCATCTGGTATCTCCTGCTTCACTCACGTGAACTCTGAAGACGTCAAAGTGCTTCAACTGCTGAACTAAATTCATGACATCATGAGCGTCACCCCGAGTGAAGGTGGCTTCCCCATCATCATCATGAAGATTGAAGAGGCATCTTGTGTCTTCAGAGATGCGTGACCGCTCTGACCATGTGATGCAGAACCTGTCTCTTGCTTGGTCATTCTTTGTGATGCCGATGATACCATTGTGCGTCTTGCATGTACGATTTATCCATTCGGTTGCCTGATCAGCTGGAACTTGGTTGAAACGCTTCGCCGTCCTCTTGACGACAAAGTTCCCATTACAGAACTCTGCATGAACTTCTGGTGCTGACTTCTCAAGACCTCTCATATCAGCCAAGTAGACCGGCCCCCAACGTGCATAGTTTGTGTGGTCATAGATAGTTAGCCAAGGCAGCATTGCAGCAAAGGCTTCTATGTGGAGACTCCACATGCCATCTCTCTGAGCTCTGATGAAGGCCAGTAGGATCTCTACCATTTCCATGTAGGATGACCACAGCATGAAGTTGGGATTTTCAGAGTGCTGGTCATTGAATTCCTCCATGAGACTGTGGAATTTCTCATCTGCCAAAACGTCTGAGAAGTTGTCAACAGCATCGCGCATCTCATCTATGTCAGCTCTGTCTTTGAAAAGCGAAGCAACATTGAGGGCAAGCTGTTTGACGTTCTCATCTCCGTTGCCAGTTGCAGCCAGCCATGACTCAAACATCTGCCACTTGATGCGCCACAGTGCCTCATACGTCAGCTGGTGACCTCTCACAGCTCGGTAGTAGGCCTTGCCGTCCAGCATTGTCTCAGTGGTGTTAGCCGCGTACACACCTGCCTCTGTCCATAAGTCATCAAGTCCCACACTTTCCATGTGTTGACCAATGGCTTTCAGAAAGTTGAAGCAGATATGGAGGCCTCCCATGAGCAAGACCACGTTGGCAAATTTCGAGTTTGCCCAGACTAGTTCCTTACCCCTGCTGTACAGAGGCTGATCAGCAGTGATGGTGTACTTCTGGCTGACATACTCAGAAATGGCCATGAAGCGATTGATGACGGTGGTCATGGTGTCATTGTCATCTGCTGGTGCCTGCAGGATTGGCAACATCCCGGCGGTCGTTACTGGTGGATCCGCAGTGCTGACAGATTGATTGAATGCTCCCCAGCTTGGAACGGACATCGCTTCATCATGGATGCGTGACACCACCCAGGCCAAGTCCTTGGCACGTGCCCGGTCCCTCTCAGGTTCATGTGACAAGTCGTCTATGTCAGTGTCGTAGCCAGGAGGAGATGGCCTCTTGCCAGATGGGAGGGTAGCCTGGTCCAGCCTTTGGAACTCCTGTAGGTCATCAGGTTTGATAGATTTCGATCTCTTGTGCTTGCCACCCTTTTGGCCATGACTCTGCTGTGGAGGGGGGCCTCTCTGCCATACCATCAGTTGAGTGCTGTGGAAGGTGTTCTTCCCGTCTAAGGTTGACTCCAAGACATCTATGTTGTCACAAGAGCAGTGAATCATTCTCTCTTTGACGATGGTGTCAGGGATGTAGACACATCCATTCTCAGCATACCTCTCCAGGATGTTCTGAGCGATGGTGGTGTCTATCCTTCTTACAGTGTCGATACCAATAGTGTGATTTGCCGCGTGGAACAGATCTAGGAGTGCTTCTGAGCGGGTGGCTTGGTGCAGAGTAAGACCCAAGCCCACATGCTTTGGTGTCAACTTTCGTCGGTTGGAGACTGCATAGACTATGTCCTGGGCAATGCTACACACACACCTTCACTTTTTGGTCCTCTTCACTTCCCTCATCCACAGCATCCATTCCCCCAAAGAGCAATCGTAGAAACAGGTACAGACTGTCGGGTATGACGCGATCAACATGTTCCTGATCAAGACCTTGCCATGTCTCGGAGTGTCCAGGAGTTTCAAGATCTTGTCGAACCTTCAGAGCCACGTGTACCATAGCTTGGAATATGCTGCTAGTGGCACACATGCGGACATAAGTATCTTCATCTTCAGTAGATTCTGACTCAGAGGTGACAGAACCTTGTTCACAAGGCTTAGCCAGTTCTTTGGAGATGATGAAATCTGAGCTCTCTCCAGGGTAAATCAGTAGCGGGCCCCTTGACAATGGGCGTACATAGCTGGCGTTTGATCCAAGCAGCCTTTGAACATCGTAGAACGTTGTTCTCCTGGAGTATTTCACGGTGATGCCGGTGTCATTACACATACTCTCGTATCTGTCCCAGACGTCTCCCATGTCGTATACGTGACCACGAGACAGGCCTACTGTCAAGTCTTTGCACAGCTTCGTCAGGCACTCATTTTCAGGCCCTTGCTGCTCCTCTGACACCGCTTGTTTTCTAGTACGTCTCTCAAATGTCACCAAACATGCCAGATGATAGCAGCCTTCAACTGCAATCACGTCACTCACCGCTGACAACTGTATGCTCATGAGATGGTCGTGTTTGGCACGCTGGATCAAGTCATCTGACTTCTCCATTGTCTCTACCTTGTGCAGTTTCTTTGTGGTCTTCTTTTGGCAAAACATGCAGAGGGTCCAGTCAATCACTGGTGTTGAACGTCTACGCTTTGGAGGAAAGGCCCGAGAGCCTGCACTTTTTGTGGTCGCCGATGCACCCATGGTCTGCTGCTGACTTCGCAGCCTTTTGAGTTTGCATTCAGAGGTGAATAAAGAGTAGCATGATTTATGCCACTTGAGTTCCACTGCATTGAAATCATCCTTGGAATGACTTTCCAGTCTTTGTAAAACATCAAGATAGTAGGCATCTCCCAGGTTATCTCTCTCATCGCCCAGTCATAGTTCTTGCTTTTCCTTCTGCTGATGCTGTGCGCAGGTCACCAGCGCTGCTTTGGCAGAAGCAGCAACAATCTTCACTGACATCCTGACGTTTCCTCTTGCACTTGATGACAGATACAGGGTCCATTGCTGATGAGCTCCCTATCTGCAAAAACAAGTGGGAATGGCAGTTTGAAGTAGCCACAGATATATTGAAACAATTCGAAACATACCTATCCTTTAGCAGTATTATTATTATTATTTTACCAGCTGGCACTGTCTGCACTCTTTTAATTGCATATACCAAACCAATGTCTGGCCAGCCAGTGCATTGAAAATATTCAACATGTGAAAGTATGCTATTACTTGTACTATGGTAGTAGTAGGCACATGCGCACCTCACCCAGCAAGCTAAATGTAGTTTTAATGGAAAAAAAGATATCCAGAGTCATAGTTACATTCAATTATTATCCATAAAATCATAAAAATATGCTTTATGTGCTAATGATACACCCTTGTATGGGACCTTCAAACCCCAAACTGAGAGTGGCATCCACCCACATCTTGTTTGGCATCCTCAATACTACTTATCTAAGGTGGGTGCCTGCTATTAACAAAAACGCCGTTAATTTTTTTCTAGAGGACTTTTCAATTTTTGGCCGGCCCACTACTATGTTTTAGTTCATTTTCGCTAGAAATGAAGGTCATATCTGAACCAAACACACCAAAATGCATTATAAAACTGTGTTTTGAATGTGAACAAAAACCAAACGGGCTAGGAATATAATTCTAGTGCATATATACACAGTATATTATATATCTATCGTAAAGAACGACGCTTGTATAGGAGATATTCCGCGCAAGACGAGAGAGAGAGAACGAAACAAATATCTCCTATACAAGCGTCGTTCTTTACGTTATTTATACTGCGTGTTCTTTGCAGTTGAATGTGTGTATATATATATATGTATATAATATCTATATATATACCTAATCGAGGGTGTGTATATATATATATATATATATATATATATATATATATATATATACAGTGCCCGCGAAAAGTATCCGATCACTCAAGAAAATACAATATTTTCCCTTGATATTCAGAGACACGTAATTCACTTTCTATTTGTTCTAGCGACATCTGGTAACTTTGAGGTTGCTCGCTGATATGAGAGCTATCCAACGCATTCTCAAATTAGTGTTCTGTAGCCTTCGTTGCGGGTGGCTGTGTCTCAAATTTGTCAAATTCACTGTTTGTGTAAATTTCTTGATATTTTTTTTTTTTTTCAGAAAGTGGTGTAAATAAAATTTATATATAATGTGTGCTAAAAAACAACTTAAGAGTGATTGTCGAGGTGCTATTGTTGCTTTGCATGCATGTGGGAAATCACAGAGACAGATAGCTAAGGAATTAAACATATCCCAAAGTACCGTTAATTTATGGGTTTCACGGGCTAAGAACAATGGTGGCCTAACCACGCCAGTCCCTAAAAAACGATCTGGCAGACACGAGAAAAAAAATTCGTGAACAGACAAACTTATGAAACGTTTAGTATTGAAAAACCCAACAATAATGCGAAAGAAATAAAATTTAATATGAAATAATTTGTTATCTGGTGTTTCTGAACGAACTATCCAGGAGCGGCTCCAAAAAGAACTCGGATTACCATCTCGCCATGCTGCTAAGAAACCGTTCATTAATGAAAAAATGCGTAAAAAACGTGTCGCATTTTGTAAAAAATACATTCATTGGACTGTTGATGACTGGAAGGAGGTTTTATTAGCGATGAGTCGACATTTTTGACATCAGAAGTTGTCCAAAAAAGGTTCGCCGGCCTATTGGCTCAAATAGGATGGACCCTAAATACACCCTAAAGACAATGAAACACCCTCAAGTGTGATGGTTTGGGGTTGTTTCGGTTACTATGGGCGTGGAAACTTATATTTTCTTCCGAAGAACACAACTATGAATGGTGCACGGTATTTAGCAATGCTACAGGATAAACTTCCAATGGCAATGGCATCCAAAGGCCAAAAACATACATGCATGATGGTGCACCATGTCACAGGGCCAAAATAGTGACAAAATGGATTACTGACAATAAATTTGATATTTTGGATTGGCCTGGTAATAGTCCAGATCTCAATCCGATAGAAAATCTGTGGCTAATAATAAAAAATAAGGTTGTGAATGCCACGACACTGGCTCAGTCGAAAATTACAAGAGGCCATCAAAAAGGTATGATGCAAGGAAATATCAGTGGAAGTTTGTCAAAACTTGATTAAATCCATGCCAAAACGTCTAGAACAAGTCATCCAAACCAAAGGACAGATGACAAAATACTAATATAAGGTTAGTATACATTTAAACATTGTTTTTTATGTAAAAAATACAAATTTCAAGGGTGATCGGATACTTTTCGCGGGCACTGTATATATATACACACACACCCTCGATTAGGTATTCCGGCTTGCCGGGCCGAGGGGGCTCGCACACCTCGTGGGTTGTTGGGGTTTCCTCAACTCCTCCCGGGGTGTGGGCAGAGTTACCTAGTTGCGTTTTTTTTTTCTTTTTTCTCCCCTTTTTCCGTATCTTACGGAATCGCTCTTATCTTGACTCGGTCTTGGGCCTCTGTCAATTGTAGTATTCCCCACCCCCGTTTGTTTTTGCCGGCAGTCTTGGGGTCATCGGGTGCGCCCGCTGGGGGGCATCGCTCCGTGGCTGAGCCGTGCTCTGGGGATGGTATGGGCGCTCGGACCGCTGCTGCATCTGGATTGGGTTTTTGCTAGGCCCTTAACGGACAAAACTCCAGGAGAGCTAATCTGCTATTTTTAAAGCGACAGTTAGGTTGGGGGGGCGGGCTACCCGGGACGTTGGCCTGCGCCTTGAAGGATGCAGTGGCTGATTGGTGCATTGCCTTGGGTCCGAGGCTGTCTTCCTTATAATTATATTGTTTATGGATAAAATTTCTCAAACTCAATCCCCTCCCGTTAACGACTCTGGCCCGTCCTTGGATAAGACTGCTACTTCTGGTCGTTCAGCGGCCTCTACCTCCGCTGGATTGACCTTAAAGCCGTATGGCCCCATCTCGTCCTCTGCGGCGTCTGGTTCTCGTGGCCGGGCTCGTGGTGGCCGGGCTCGTGGTGGGGCTCGTGTGGCCGTAGGGCGGGGTCTTCGCGGCCCTCGTTCTCTCGCCCACTCTCGGTTACCGTCACACATGACCGGCCTCTGCTGTCAACTTCTGTCCGGTGGACAGGTTCCTTGTTCTCCGCCCTTCCGCTAGCTCCCTTCCGGGCAACTCGAAACGGGTGTTTAGGCGTCTTAAGACGGTGGGGGTTCCCTGCCGTTATGATATTCGCCCTATGAAGGATGGGTCTCTTCTTTTGAAGTCCCGTTCTTCAGGGGTGACTGAGTCCATTCTGCAGTTGCAGGATGTTCTGGGTTGCAGAGTTTCTGTGACTCCCCATCCGCAACTGAATAGCTGTCAGGGCACCATTTTCGCTTCCCGTCTGCTGTCAATCCCGGTTGGCGAGTTGCAGGAGGATCTTGCCTCCTAGGGGGTCACGAAGGTCGTCCGCTTTTCGTCGCGCGGGATGGTGCTCTTACCTCGTCCGCTCTTCTGCTCCTAACCTTTGACTCCCTTGTGCCTCCGGCCCAGGTGTTCTGGGGCATGGGTGATCGACGGTCGTGCGAGTTTTCGGTGCGGCCGTATGTGCCTGACCCGGTTCGCTGCTTTGGCTGCAACCGGTTCGCCCATGTTAGCGCTGCGTGCCGCCGTGAGGGTAAGCTATGTGTCCGCTGCGGTGGGCCTGCACACCCTCCCCATACACGAAGCCCCCGCGGTGCTCTAACTGCTCAGGACCCACCCTTCCTCCTCTCAGGACTGCCCCGTTTTCAAGTTTGAATTCGAGGTGGGATCCTTAAGGACTACCTAATTCCTTAGTGCGCGGGAGGCGCGCGATAGGGTCCGTGACTTGGAGCCGCGGCGGGGGTTGTCCTATGCTGCGGCTCTTGGCTCCGGCGGGTCCTCGGGCCCCTCCCGTGCTACCCCGGCGCCTACCGGAGTGGTGCCCCCCGTGAAAGTTCCGGGGGTTGGTGGTCCTCCTGGCGCCGCGGGACCCTGTCCCCCTGCCTCACTTTCAGTCACCACGTCTGATTCCCTGCATACATGTGCCCCTTCTTTCTCTCCGGCCTTGGGGTCTGGATCCTTGCCTACCGTCTCTCGGGTGGGGAAGGTGAAGCCCCGAAGGGGAGGAGGAAGCGTCACCGTGGTCGGAGTCCTCCAGACCGTTCATGACTACTGCTCGCCCTGCTTCCCCTTCTTCACCGGAGGGGAAGCGGCACGCCGCTCCCAATCCGCTCGGGACTCCCCTCTACGGAGGCTGGTGGGGGCGTCACCTCCCGGTGCCCCAACTAGTGTCCTGGTGTCGGTTGAGGTACACCGCCCCATGACACCCTCGATTACTGACTCGGTTCCCACGGTGGACCCGGTAGAGAGGGGCCTGGCCCTTATTCATAGTCTCTCTCCATTCGGCTCCTGCTGAGAGTGGTCGGGTCTCTCTCCTGGGTCTACCTTTCCCCACCTGTGGTGGATCTCCCCCCCCCCCGTCAGCACTTGTCTGGTGTGACGAGCCCTCGAACATCTGGTTCTCCCTGCCCCACCTCTGGTGGGGAGTCGGGGGTTTCGGCTGGGCCCGTCTCGTCGTCTCCTCTCCCCCCTCTGAACTCCCTGTTCCACTTTCCCACCCTCGTTCTACTACGGGTGAAGCAGCTGCGGAGTCTGTGGCCTCCCGTAATCGGGATCCTCGTCTCTGGGGCTTGACCCCTGTGGCCCCTACTCTCCCCGTTCGGGGTGAGTCGGGGGAGCCGATTCCGTCCCTGGTTACGGACCGTTGAGTTTGCTGCTCAGCTTGGTCCGTGGCTATTTCTGTTTTCTCTGCCTCTTATTCTGCCTCTTCCCATTATAGTTCCATTTTGCATTGGAACTGTAGGGGGCTTTTAGCTAACTGGGAGAACCTTGCCTCCCTGCTGGAGAGCGAGCGGCCTTCCTGCGTTTGTCTCCAGGAGACTATCCTGGCTGCTCGGGCGCTCCCTCGTCTCTCGGGCTATGTTGGTTTCCCTTGCACCCCGGATAAGCACACACGCCGGCGGGGTGCGGCGATTTATGTTCACAATTCGTTACCCTCGCGAGGTGTGCCTCTTCGTACTCCCTTGCAGGCTGTGGCTGTGCGGCTCTTTTTAGATCGCCAGTATACTGCCTGCTCAATTTATATTCCTCCCCATGACCCTCCTTCTCGCGACGCGGTTCGCGAGTTGGTGTTGCAACTGCCTCGGCTGTTTCTCCTCATCGGTGACTTTAACAGTCACGCGACCCGGCTTGGGGAGATGTCCGGTCGACAAATGCTGCTGGTATGTGGCTCTCGTTAATGGAGGAACTTTCCTTCGCGTGCCTCAATTCTGGCGAACCTACCTATTTCCACGAACCCACGGGTTCATCTACCTGTATTGATCTCTCCTTGGTGTCCCTCGATGCCTTACTCGAATTTTCGTGGAGGGTGTTGGGGGGAGTCTTATGGCAGTGATCATTACCCAGTCTGTCTTGAGCCGGTCGGACTGCAGCCGGGTGTCTCGTCTCGACCGAAGTGGTGCCTGGAACGGGCTGACTGGACATCCTTCAGAGCTCGTTCCGTCATTGTCCGTTCGGTTTTGGACTGTCTCTGTGGATGAGAGCCTGGAGTTCTTTGAGCGGGCGGTGATGGGCGTAGCGGAGGACTGTATTCCTCGATCTTCCGGTAGCCCCCGGACGCGTAGCGTCCCGTGGTGGACTCCAACATGTCACCAGGCGGTGTGTGTGAGGAAGAGGGCAACGCGCCGCTTCCACCGCACCCGGCGCCCAGTACACTTGATAGAGATGCGGCGGGCGAAGGCTTTCGCCCGCTGGACTCTCAAGTTGGCCCGTCGGGCCTCTTGGCGTACATGTGTGTGTGGCATTTCCTCGTCTACCCCTTCGGCTGTTGTGTGGCGGAAGGTACGTAGTATCGAGGGGAGGCCGGTCCCTGCTTGTCGCCCTGTCCTTCGGGACGGGGACAGCTTCCTGTCGGATCCTACTGCTGTGGCCGATCGGTTGGCAGGGGCTTTTGCTGCGGTTTCTCGTTAGCCTTCAGCTGCGGATCGTCCGTTGTCGGGTGTTACGTTCCCACAACCTGGGAACGAGCCTTATAACCGTCTCTTTACGATGCGGGAACTTCGGGCTGCCCTGGCAACCCGTCGTTCTTCCGCCCCTGGCCCTGATGACATTCCTTATGACTTTATCCGGAATCTGCATCCGATGGCTCTGCACTTCTTGCTGGATCTTTTCAACCGGATGTGGGTTGAGGTGTCGTTCCCTTCCCAAAACAAGGTATCAATTTGAACGTTTATTTTAGTTCTTATGTATTACTTCTATAAATTTAAAAAAAATTTCCTACGAAACTGGACTTATGGGAAACCCTGTATATACCGATTAATGGTTAAATAGTTAATGTAAAAAAATTAACAAGTAATGATTAAGAGAAAGGTATTTTAACAAGATCCGAGTATGTTCCATTTTATAAGTTCCCGAACTATTGTTGAAATTTGTCACACAGTACGTGAATACACACTCTAGAACAGTGGTTCTCAACCTAGGAGTAAATTACCCAAATGGGGTAATGACAACTATTTTGTGGGATAATGACACGCGATCCAGAAATCATAAAAAATAACAGTGTAGTAATCCAGAAGTTATAAAAAAAGTAATATCTAATGATTGGGATAATGGAGCTGGATTAGAATTGGGTTTTGGGTAACCAATTCAGAGGCGTTTTCATAAGGTAGGTAGGGTAGGCTTTGCCTGACTATTAATTTTGTCAAACTTTATAAGCATAAATATATCAATATAAATTAACGCAATCAGACAAAATCTGTCGATCGAGCCCTTTTAATCCAATATCATATGATTTTTTTTTCATATTAGCTATTACAACCTAAAACGCCCTGCCTACCTTGAATGTATAATATAAATTCAACTAGTGTGGCGGATTTGATATATGCCATTTTTAATACAGAGTAAATGTACATATAGTCAGCGCGCGGACTTTCCTACTAAACGATACATTTTGCACGCTTACGCTCATTATTAAGCCATCCCGTATGAAAAATATGAGAAACTACGATTTGGGGGGAGTTAAAGGAAGAAGATTGATAGGCGAATGGTGTAACATTTTGCTAAAAAAGATAGAAAAATATAGCTACACTATAAGCAATGAAAAATTGCAAAGCATTGGAATTTCAACTGCGGTAAGTACCCTTATATACATACTCGTATATAGTTATAATTATATACCTTTACTGAAATATATATATATATATATATATATATATATTATATATATATATATATAACTGCAAACACGTAGGATAATTGACGTAAAGAACGACGCTTGTATAGGAGATATTCCGCGCAAGATGAGAGAGAGAGAACGAAACAAATGAAAAAATGAGGTAACCACCCGGGAATCGAACCCGGGATCTTCCGATTGCCGGTCAGATATGATAACCACTACACCATGGGCCTCACTCATTCAAATGCCGTAATTCTTCTACATACGCGCAGAAACCAATGCCCCAAGGGGCACCTCCCGCATGCCGTAACATTATATACATTTAACTGCAAACACGCAGTATAATTAACGTAAAGAACGACGCTTGTATATGAGATATTCCGCGCAAGATGAGAGAGAGAGAGAGAACGAAACAAATGAAAAAATGAGGTTTCTGCATGTATGTAGAAGAATTACGGCATTTGAATGAGTGAGGCCCATGGTGTAGTGGTTATCATATCTGACCGGCAATCGGAAGATCCCGAGTTCGATTCCCGGGTGGTTACCTCATTTTTTCATTTGTTTCGTTCTCTCTCTCTCATCTTGCGCGGGATATCTCATATACAAGCGTCGTTCTTTACGTTTTATATATATATATATATATATATATATATACACACAGACCGTGCATGGAACAAGGAACTCTTCTGGGATAATTAAATCCACTATAGTCCGAATAAGTAATGGTAAATGACAAATACCCTAGTTTTTCTTTCATGATGCAAGCCCGACGTGGCCAACGGGTCTCTCGCAGAGAGGTCCCATAAATATAGTCTTTTACTTATATTGAGGTTCTAAATGTAGTGGGGCTAGGTTGCTTTCCCTAGATCCATGTCCCAAAGCTGGATCCTGTCTGCTTTGCAGATAGCTGGTGAGGGAAGCTATATTTATGGGACTCTCTGCGAGAGACCCGTTGCCCACGTCGGGCTTGCATCATGAAAAGAAAAACTATGGTATTTGTCATTTACCATTACTTATTCGGGCTATAGTGGATTTAATTATCCCAGAAGAGTTCCTTGTTTCATGCACGGTCTGTGTGTATCATAAAAAACTCAGGGAATCATTATGAGTTGATATATATTATATATATATATATATATATAATATATATATATATATATATATATATATATTATATATATATACATATATATATACATATATATATATACATATATATATATACACACTGCCTACCCAATGCACCAGTTCACTAACCATACAAAAAAGGTTGAGAACCACTGGCACTGAACTTTAGAATATTCCTTTCAGTTATATCTATTTTCGATGATAGTTTACAACTTTTCCAGTTAATTATAACCATGCATTAGAATTATTCGCGTTCTACAAAGCCTATATTTATGCCATTTTACTTCGACATTAAAAGTTTTTTCCCGTTTGACATACAATATTATAAACGGAGTCGCATTGTTTACATTCGATAGAACAGACACAATCAATTGCATTGTCATGGCTGTTATTTTATTAAGCCCGTTTTAATTGCTTTTTTTTTATACTTTAACACCTTAATTTCAACTGTTTTAAGTAAAAGTGGAAGATGTTTAAAATTTATATGGTAACGGAAGGCTGTGAAAAATATGATCACAGGCGTCGGAAGCAGGGGGGCAGAAGGGGCAGATGCCTCCCCTGCAATTTCGTTGGGGAAAGGGGGGCAAATGACCTTTTGCCCCCACAAAACACATGACGGATAAAAAGGAACATCAAAATGAAAAAGGGGAAAGGAAAACAATGCCGGAAGAGAAATGATTAACTGATAGCGGAATATATTCAGTTATTGAGCTTTCAAAAATAAACATTATAAATTGAGTGGTAAGAACTCCCTGAAACCCCACCGGGGGCCCTTAAGTGAGCTGGACCCCACACTGCTGTCGCGCTCGCCTCCTATCCATAGGTGAAAAACGCCCCTTCCAGGTGAAAACGCCCCTCTGGCTACATTTTACTCCTCCATCCAAAAAATGCTTCCGGCGCCGCTGGTTATGATCAAACTGCGTGTGTATTGGGGCGATGTCGTAGCTAATGTCGTAACACCGCTTCCCGTTGATAGTATAGCCGCAAAAGGGGGGAGTGCAAGAATGTTGCAAGTGATTACGTAATGTTGCAAAAGGGGGTTGCAAAGGGGGGTGGGGGTGTTGCAAAAAAAAGGAAAAAAAAAAGAGTACTGGCCTTTGTTGCCAACCGGGGTTGCAAGGGGCATGCAACTTGGAGGTGGAGTTCTCCCCCAAGCTATTCCCCCCAAAGAGCCAGAAAGGAGAGAAAGGAGGAGAGATGTTCACCTGGCAGGAGCCAAGTGCATATTAAGACTTCAGCCGAGTAGGCGTTGTTTTATAGGCTCCTAATCAGCCAGTTGGCTGAATCAGTCAGTTGGCTGAGCCAAGGGGGGAGGGGTACACCTGAAGGAGAGAGAGAGAGAGTAGTTGCCTTTGATTGCAAGGCATGCAACTTGGAGGCGGAGTTCTCCCCCAAGTTATTTTCGTTTACCTAACCTAAGAGGTCTCTAAGGGGTTTTCCCAAAGGGCCAGAAAGAGAAGGACCAGAAGTCCTTGCTCGGCTGGGAGCCGAGCTTGAATGACTCCGTCAGTCGTCTCTCGGTCTTTTATAAACCTCTATTCTGGCTGAGTTGCCAGATAGCGCCATGTATTCAGTTGCTGAGTTGCCAGATCACGCCGTGTATTCAGTTGCTGAGTTGCCAGATCGCACCATGTATGCAGTTGCTGAGTTGCCAGATCATGCCATGTATTCGGGTGCTGAGTTGCCAGATCGCACCATGTATTCCAGATAACAAAAACCATATATTAATCATCCATTTAAATAGTGTACCACAATTTATATGACGGTAGATGAATCCAATTAAATTCTGTTTATTAAATAAATAATTTTTACACACTTAATTTTTATAGATATATAGATGTATATAGTGTTTTACAATAGATGTATATAGTGTTTAACGATTAGAAACAAATATATCATTAACTTGAACTTCATTAAACTTGACGTTAAACTTTTCGGAGACGAAACAAATAACGTAGTTAGCCTACACATAATTCAACCAACCATAGAAAACAGAATTATAGAAAAACAATTAGGTTTTTATGGATAACTAGTTTATCTTGACATAAGTTTACTATAATTATATATATACAGTCTTTTAAACATCTTGTGATATGTATATGTATATATATATATTTATTTTTTCATATAACATTTAATTTTATTTTAGTGTTTATTTATGCAGTGTTTAGTTAGCCTCTTCATTTAAACTATAACATTTATAGTGCTGCAGTTAAACCACCCTTAAAACGGCAGAGTTTGTGCCGAATTGGAAAGGTTTTCACTCCGCCTTAGACCCACAGTTTAACGTGGAAACAATGTTTTTTTAAAAATATAATTAGGCTATATTTATAATTTCTTTATTATAAAATAAGTTAACAATTGAAATTATGTTAACACAAGAATTTGTGAAAACATTACTAATAACTTGTAAGTAAAAATAAAAATATAAGGGGCTACCATAGAAATGTAAGTGTCTATAATTTATTCACAAGAAACACGATTTTATATATATGTTACTCGTCCGGTCCCGTTATAGCGGATTGGTACACATCATAGCTCCACCCAGCTACATCGGCAGCCAATCACTACGAACATCTGGTCTTTTGGGGCGGAGCTTGGCGATTGTGCATATAAAAGGGGATATTTTTCAGTTGGGAGTAACAGTAGCTATTTTCGCGTCAGTGAATAATCATTCCCTCCACCATGGACCTGTACGTCTCCCCAGATTTGTATGAAGAAAGTGATACTGCAGCATTAACGGCAATTAGTCTTTTTAACGCGATTGACCGTGATGAATTATTTCCAACGCAAACCGTTGAAGATATTTGCAGTGACGCTCCTTACAATCCGACGCAAGGGACTACCATAGAAATGTAAGTGTCTATAATTCGATTTATATATATATGGAGGGTTGTAGTATCTCGTCAAATAGATACTCGCCAAAAATTTTTTTTATGCAATCAATGTTATTTGGTTTTACTCTTATCCCCATTATGCTAAAATCGAAATTTTTTATGGTAATCAATGTTATTCCTCTTAAATGAACCAAAGATATCTTCACATAATGGGGATCTGTCTGTATACTCTGTATATGTTTTAAAAGAATGAACATTATTCCTTTAAGGTCCGATGAGGATTTGACACGTGTTATACAATCTTTTGAAGAATCTCGTGTCATGAATACGGAGGATATACTGATCAGTCAGCAATGTCACACCGAAATAATGTAAGTGTTTTTCGATCTTTTTGGGATAAGAAGACAATATATTTTCATAAATTTATTAAATGAAAGAAATCAGTACAATAACCAACTACAGAATATACCGTTACAAATATACGAACAAAAACATTATACTATACAACGAGTACGTACAATTGGAAAACGGATTTTTATCTGTCTGCATACCATTTCATCGTTTCGGCGAGTGTGACACGGGTCAAATAAATTTAAAAAATTTATAAATTCTTTATCACATGACATATGCGTGAGAAATGAGACGCAGTACATTCCGCAAACATTACTAAAATATCCTTGTATACGAAATGGGTTCCATACAACTTCGGGAATATGTAACTGAGCGAGAAATTTTACAATAATAGGGTCACTCCAGGGTTGAGTACCGAGTGAATCAAAATAGTACAGGCGCTGTCTATTTTTAAAATAGACAGCGATCCAGTGAATCCCTTCATTACCGATGACATCTGTGTTCACAATAAGACTACCGCATTCTCGCGTACTTGGCAAACTCAATGTTTCATTCTTCGCAAACACGCCGATAAATTTGGAACGTGTGACTCGTTCCATTACTTTCTGAAGTGTATTAGCATCCATTTTAAAAGTCAGTGATAACGCTCCTAAATCTATCTACTTCTATTAGGGCTTGCGATTCGAGATATACTAGTACACTAATAGGAGCGTCTATAGGCTTGGCGAATTCCAGCCGCACTGAGATGTTTCCGCTCTGCTGTGGGGTTAAATGGGTATTTACGCTAGCAGATAAGTCAGGTGTAATGTCAAACGGATAAAGGTTAAATTGATCAATGAATTCTTCCTGCGTTACCCCATTACCAAGCTCATCACAATCACCTGCAATATGGGTCAGATTACTATAGGCTCTGGCACAAAGAGGTAACACAGCGTCTGATGAATAGTCCGTACCCATTGTTCCACCCAAAGCAGTGCCATTAACGTATAGAGTTATATTTTTAAGTCCGAAATTCTCGAATTTAAAGGCACTCTTTTTATATTTTCCATTCACCGAAGCATGGTCCTGCATGCCGATTAATATCCTTTTAGGAAGATTTCCCAGGGCAATGTTTTCTATCTGCTTCGATGCCAACCCTGCAGGAACCGTATATAGTTTGATTTGCACTCTGTTAATAGGATATTTCACTGTAGCGTTTAGTAAATTTTTCTCAATTTCTAGTTGTTTTGGTGAACTTAATTTCACTCGCCGTACGCGGAGGTATGTGTCCATAATGTGAACCACAACGGGCTTTGCACCCTCTTCTTGATCAGCATCCAGATTTAAGCAGATCTCAGGACTCGTGCGGGTGAGCTTTATTTTCATATCCACCCCGTTGACAAGCAACTTCTCCTGGAAAGTGAAATCTGTGTGCAACCGTCCAAAACACTCGTATATTTTCTTTTTAGAATTTTTAAATTTGTCCTTTATACTATTTTCATCTTTAGTTTGATAATATCCCTCGGCACTTAAAAAGGTAGCCTTCGCTTCTTTGGAAAAGTTGAGGACATTTTCCAGATAGGCTCGTAGATGATAGTACCCCGTGCCTGCCGATATGTTGGTCTGATTTAAATATACGTCACACTGGTTGAATATGGAGTGCAGAAAGTTTGTTTCAGGGTATACAGCATATTTGTCATCGCAGACCGTTCCATCAGAATGGGCTATACGTAGCTTAGCGTACATGTGCACACAGCTTGGATCAAAAAAGTAAGGACCTGAGCTGGGTATCACGAATTCTATAGGTGCACTCGGGGAACTAATTGTGTTTAAAGGGTTAATTGTAATAAAGTCACTGTGCTCAATAGAAACTTGGGTTGGAGGTAGCTCAAAAAGGGACAGCTCCGATTTACAGCATTGTGAACTACATGGGTGGATGAAGCGTGCCATGGCGAAATAGTGACTCCTCTCTCGACAAGTGGTAAACAAACTATGATTCATGAGATCAATGTCCTTAGCTTATATCAGTCAAAAAAGTGGTCAACCATAGGTTTCATTCGCTTACAGCACTTCTTTTTTGATAGCCTTTTACGTTTAATACCACGTGACCCTTCTTCTTCCGGGCAGCCCGCTTCTTCCCGCCACCACGCATTTTTCTCTTTGCATCTTTGATGATTTCGTCCCGTGTACGCTTTAAATGTTTTTTTAGAGCCTCTTTAGGTTTAGCCCCGGCCAATATGTCTTCTGCAGTGTTAATACCTGATTGTAGCGCTTTCCTTCCAAGGTATCTGGCACCCCTCTTCAGCAAAGGAACAGCCGTACGTAGTATGGATGAAAAAATGGACCCAAGTCCACTACCGCGCTGGTATCGCACCCCTCGATAGACGGTGAAAGGCTTTCTATCCATTATAACTCAGTGCGTCGAAAGTGTAGCTTCACTGTTAAGCTCCCGTTACCGAATGGGAAGTTTTCACCCTCAATCGTTCTTATATATATTGAGATATTGGTTATTAAATTAGTTGCGACATTCACATAATGGGGTCTGTCATATGTAATACTCAAACTCCTTCCTCTATGGTTGGGGATGTGAGCAATGCGCAGCAGGCGTGCCTGGGTATCCCCAACAAACTGGTGCTCCACTATATTACTGTAAATATAGCACATGTCTGGGGACCTTTCAGCCAATTTCTCCATCTTCAATTGATACATTAATCTGGACAAGTCATGCTGTGTCTCGTGAAATGTGTCTCTTTGGAAGGCTGCGCTATATCGGCCATTGGCTAGAATTTGGAACTTTCTATGGTCTTTAATACGTCTGTTAGTCTTTGATTTTAGGATTAGTGTATGTGCAGGGTTGTTTACGATTTCGTATACTAAATCATTCGTAAGGTTTGAGTTTCTTAAACTTACGTTTAAGCCTCTCACAACATCCTCGGCCGAACCATATTGACCCGGTCCTAGTCTTACTTCTGTACTGTAATACCGTGCAATCTTAGTCCGAGCGATACGCATAGTTTCATCCATAGCTACCCCAGCTTTTTCACACTCGTCAATGTCTCTAAGAATCGTAAAAACGGTTTCTTTATGTTCAATATTTAAAAAGATGGTGTCCAGCTGAATTTCGCATATCCCCACCTCATACGAATCACGACCCAATTCAATGTGCTTGTGGAGCTCTGTTACAAAGTTGGCTAGTGTGTTGTTAGGGTGTACAGACAGGGACGAGGAGGACGGGAGTGTGACGTAGAAATGGTTAGGAGCCATGTTGCATACTATTTAAGCTTCATTATTGCATCAGCTTTTATATAGGTGTTGAAGCTTTCTGGGTACCCTAGCCATTTCACCAGGTACATTTTTCTCTTTCCTGAACCTTTGCTTCCTAAAATTTTCTCAATTTTAAACACATTTTTTCTAAATTAAACGCAACTTTCTGCAATTCCTCGCGGTAAAAACCTCCTGAGATTTCTTCCCCATTCAAATCTTCAATGTAATACATCATTATCTCACCTTTAGGTCTCATAGCCCTAACTTTAAAAATCTCGCGTGTCCATCCTTGCTCAAAACCCTTTGCGAATTTATTCCCCGAACGCGACAGCCTTACATAATCATTGATTTTGAAGCGCGCAGAGTGTGGTGGTGGTGGTGATCCATCTCTTCTCGGGAGCGTACCTCTTTCTAAAACTTCGTTAGGTGTTGTCCCAATCGTGCGATGGTGTGAGCGGTTGTAGGATGATGCCAATGATTCCAGAATGTCTAGAAATCTGTGTGTTTTTATGTGTAAAATAACGGTGCATGCGTTCCTTTATGGTGCGCTGAACTCTTTCAGCTAAAGAAGCCTTATGTATAGAATTGGTTGTGTAATAGCTGATATTAAACTCTGTCAACATGTTCTGAAAAGCACGGCCTATAAATTCCTTCCCCATATCCGTACAAAAATAGCCAGGAACCCTGTTTTCTTTTAACATTAGCGTTTTGGTGGCTTTAGCAACTGTTTCAGGTGATTTATTTTTCAGAGGAACTAGCCACAGATATCTAGAGAATACGTCTATTATGAATAGAATGTAGCGGTAACCATCGTTATACACAGAATATCTTTGCATGTCTGTTAAATCTGCTTGCCAAATAGAATCAATCGAGGAAGCCGTTGTCTTGGCTGTTTTAAACCTTTTTCTCACAGGCTTATGAAGCGTATAAGCGTCCTGCTCCCTCAAAAATCTTTCAACATCTTTTTTTCCTACTCCGTAAACACTTCTGTACAGTCTATCTACGCCGCCGTAAGAGGATGGGTTAGAAATGTCATAATAGCGTTTAGTTAATACGTTAGCCATTTGCGTATTTTAGAGGCACGTGGGTAGGGTTGGTTTAACCTCTTCTTGCTCCTCTTCAAAGGTGTTACCGCCGGGGGTGACGGCGCCTTCAATTGTGTCACATGCGTTGCATGTTCCAAGTCTTTTAACCTGTTCAGATTTCCTATCAACGTTTTAGGGACATTTATTTGTTGTAGTCTTGCTTTAATATGCTTCCATCCTGATGGTGATGGCCTATCCCACTTTCTCACCAGATCATGGACAATGTCTACGATATTCGATCCCTGTACCTTTGATCCTTCCACAATGAGCTCGCCTGTATCGGTCCATTGTATGGCTGGATCCTCATTCAATAGATTATAAAGACTTAAGCCTTTACTCATCAATGTATGTGGGAGGGTGCTTTTTAATACATGTTCGATATGTTGTGTGGCTAATCTTTTTGGTTGGTCAGCTGTATCGTCGGGCTCAGATCCTATGTCGCCATGTCCATCGTCCCCCGTGCTGTGCCTAATAACCACAGGAATCTCTGTAGGGCTCTTATAATTTTCGTACTCGTGAAGAAATTTCTGCAGAGCTTCTTGGTATAAGATTCTTTTCTCATCAGGTGTTTTTTCACTGTTTAATAGGCTAGCAATTCGCTTTCCATTCTTTTAAGTCTGCTTTTACGGGGATCTAGATCCGTGTCTGGATTCCTTTGCAGTGAAGCGTACACCTCGTGGGGAATCACTACCACTTTCTTCATTATATTAATCTAGTCAGTAAAGGACCCAAAACTGAAAATAAGATGGGGAGAAATGACCCTCCTGTTTGTACAATAATTCGTTTTTTCTTCGCTACAGTTTGACTTTTACGAGCGAGTGCACGTATTATGTTCTTGTAGCGGCGTAGGCGAGCCTTCTGATGGGTTTTCATTGATACATTGCAATTTATAACGTTAAGACAGATTTCACAGATGCATTTTAAAAAGTCGGCGTCGATATTTTTAATAAACATCTGCTGCATTGCCCGGGGCAGTCGATGATAGATTTTTATTAATTCACGGTATTTCTTTAGTCTCTTTGTCATTCTGGAATATACACCGTTTCAGGCTCGTTTGGAAATATATTCGTTCGCAGAAGCACTCTAAACGTGTTTCGCGGATGAAGGTCGCAAAGCAAATATCCGTAACGCGTGCTTGTAGCTTCTTTATAAACTTCCAAAAACTCCTTACGCTGATTCGGGAACATTTGATTGGCTAATACCCCAATTTGTGATACATCTCTACGTTGCGCGAATAAGACTAGATATTGCGTATTTAACGACACATCGCGCATGTATCTATTTTTGAAAAATAGATTCTGATTGATGAAGAACACGCTTATGTTAAGATGGTGGGAGAATACTGTAAATGTCTCGGCAAACGTTTTATCCATCTCCAACATGAGATCGTCAATTACAATGATTGTATGTTCATTTCCCTTTAACGAATTAACGTCATATACGCCTTTGTGGAACAAAATATCATCTTGGTACTCGTTGAACACTGATTGATACGTCGAATAGCACCATATAACTTTATGCACAAATTTCGAGAACATCTCTCCCTTTTCTTTAATGATTTTAAGCATAAACACAGTTTTACCACATCCTGTAGGTCCAGATATAATACATGTGGATGGACTCGTGAATCTGAATTTTTCTACAGAGTCCATTTCTAACACGTCACACTCCTAAGTGGGTCATTTACAAAATATTACAAATTTTGAGTGCTGTTCCTTATATTTTGCTTTCTTCTCCCACAGAACCGTGAATGACGATGAGGTAGAGCATCCCATCATTGACATTACGGATGACCTCGACGACAGTGTAGTTGTGATCTCCTCCCCTGCCAACGAACCCTCACCAGCGATACCGGTAGCACGTCCAAAGCGGAGGTATGAGAACCCCACGTCAGGTATAAAGCGCCGAAATACGCGCCTGTTGCAGCGGTAATAGATCCCCAACCCTCAACCTCTTACGCAACAAGCCCCCCAGCAGCACCTCCCGCTAATATATCCCCTTATTCATCCGCCGCCCCCCGTTCTGTTAAGTCTACAATAATAGATCCCCAACCTCAACCTCCTACGCAACAGGCCCCCCACAGCACCTTCCGCTAATATATCCCCTAATTCATCCGCCGCCCCCCGTTCTGTTGAGGATGAAATAACGCTCGAATTGGTGCGATCCGCAGCCCCCACCCCAGCCTTGACTAGAAATCGGTATAGAGTCAGGGTCGACCCTAGAGCCATGTATAGCAATGGAATTGAGCGCGGGCTACGCCGGGTTGTACAGCATATTGTAGAGTTTGCTCTTCAGAATCGCGACGAGCGTGAAGTCAGGACGAGTCTGTCCTTTGGATTCGGGTCAGATGACGGTGATGTAGACGATTATTGGGTGATAGTGCCATTTAGACGTTTGGCGGCTGAAGATGTAGAATATATATTAGGACGTATAATGCAAGCCGCCCAAAGTAGTATAGCCTTCAATATGGACAACTTCACGGTAAATATTGACCGTGTATTCCGTGTTGCGGGTCATAGTGCCATACCGTATACTCTTAACTTCAATTCTCCGACTATTTACCGAAAGCATATAAACGTCGATCGTGGTTGCGGCTTTATAGCAGTACTCTTAGCACGTATGTTTACTGTACAAAATACACGGACTCAAAAAATTTGGCTGCCTACGGTCGTGGAGCGTGCCCGTAAACTAGCTGTAGACTGTGAACTTGAATTTGACTGTAATATGGGTCCTGAAGAGCTGAGAAGGGTAGAACAGGAAATGAATGTCCGCATAGTTGTATTTGGGTTGGATGATCGTCGTAGGACTGTGTATGTTTTTAAAAGCTGTGTGAGAGATCGTACAAGACCCCTACTTATTTTAGGATTGTCAGGGACAACGTATCTCCCCATCCGTAATATAAGGTGGCTTTACGCGAGTTATGACAAAAGTCGAAAATATGGGAGACATCATGATTTGTGTAAGGGGTGCCTCGAGTTTGCGGATGATATAGTGAGACATTGTAAAGAATGTCACATGGTATGTGAGCAGTGTAAAAGCACCAAATGTGAAAGCCGTGTAGTTGAAGCTGAGAAGAGAGACTGTGATGTGTGTAGACGCACATTTTTCAATAATAGCTGTTTTGATTTCCATAAATCAATTGGCACGTGCAGGAAAATGAGAATCTGTGAATGTGGTATGTTTCACACAATGGATAATTGGGGAAATTTAAGCACAAGTGTGACGTAATTCACTGTCCTACATGCCAGGAGGAATATAAGGCGGATGGAGTAAAGCATGTATGTTATATGAAAGATGCTAAGCCTAAAAATAACCCTTGTATAACTGTATACTACGATATAGAAACATATACGAACGCTGAAACCAAAGAGGTAATTCCACATTTACTTGTGAGCCAGACCATCTGTGATGAGTGTATGGGTATCGAATGTGACGAGTGCCCCAAATGTGGTAAACGGACAAACGTTTTTAAAACGAATGTCCGCGATAGTCCTGTGAAACTATTTGTGTCCTATATTGTCAAGTTAGCCGACAAGTTCAAAAAAATGACTGTGTATATTCTCGCCCATAACGGGGCAAAGTTTGACACGCAGTTCCTTTATAAGGAGTTGCTTGAACACGAATCCTCTGAGATATTTACAGGTGATCCATTGAAAAGAGGCAACAAATTAATACAGATGCAGATAAGAGGCAATGTACAATTTAAAGATACTTTATTATTCACACCTTGTAAATTAGCAAAGCTACCCAAGGTGATGGGAGTAGCAGCTGAAGTTTCCAAAGGATACTTCCCTTACACTTTCCTCACCAGCGAGACTTTAAACTACGTAGGCCCACCACCCCCCAAACATTATTTTGACTGTATGGATGAACGTGAAGACTTTGATCGATACTACAACAGTTTTAATGAAAGTAACCCTTATAATATAGCTGATGAATGTGAGCGTTATTGCGTGAATGATGTGCGCGTGCTTAGAGTATGTTTCCAGGCCTTTAGAAGGATGTACATAGCCCGTTTCAAATGCGATCCACTGCAAGTCGCAACCACCATCGCATCATTATGTTTTACGGTGTTCAAGAATAACTTCATGCCTAAAGACACCTTAGCCATTATTCACCGAAACAACCCCGCAGTTACGGGACACAAGGCTATTTACTGGCTCATACACCTACAGCAACAGACAGGTGTATACATAAAGCACGCCCGCAACACGGGTGAAGTACCCATTAAGATTAATGGACGTGTTTTTTGGGTTGATGGGTTAAGTGAAAACCGTGTCACTGGTGTGAAGACTGTGTACTCCTTTAACGGTTGCTGGTGGCATGGATGCCCCCGTCCTGAGTGCGGAATCGCCGGAGATATCCACGGTAGGTCTCCTGCCGACTGTCTTGCATCGACCCGCACCCGCGATCAACTTATAGGATCACAGTTCACTCACAAAGTCTTGTGGGAGCATGAATATGATGCACGGATGGAGACAGACGAGGTGTACCGTGAGGAAATAAACACGATCAAGCGTTCAATGGTGCTGGATCCTCTCAAATGTGGTGATAGCTTGTTTGGAGGACGTACAAATCCTTTCAGACTATACTTTCCACCTACGGAGGGCGTGAAGCTCCATTACTACGATTTCTGTTCTTTATACCCATACGTGATGAAGAGCAATCCGTACCCCGTGGGCGCTCCTGAGAAACTGGTGGGACCTAGCCTACCCTCCATCAATGAATTTTCAAAAAATTTGAATGATCGTTACTTTGGGCTCTCTTTCGTAGACGTACTCCCCCCACGCAATTTATGGATGCCGATCTTACCTGTCGTTATCGACGACAAGCTCATGTTTCCCCTGTGCGTGAAGTGCGCGGAAGAGGATAACGGCGATGTAACCATATACCCCACCAGCGTAAGATCAGAGGCGTATATACAAGTCCTGAGCTGGCCCTAGCCGTACGCCATGGTTATAGAATACTGAAGATACATGAGGTGTGGAGGTTTCAGAAGCTACCCAACCTTTTCACACCATATATAAACGCCTTTTTGAAGGATAAGGTTGAGGCATCAGGGTATCCGCGAGGAGTTGATACCGAAGATGAAAAGTCTGCCTATATTCAACGTTACCGCGACCGCGAAGGTATACAACTTGATCGTGTCCAAATTGTAAAGAATCCTGGCAAGCGCTTTAGTGCAAAGTTGTGTCTAAACAGTCTATGGGGAAAATTTGCGCAGAATACCGGCAGAGGGAGCATTCATTTGGCACAAAGTTATAGCGATGTCTGGGATTATGCCAATGCTCCCGATAAAGAGGTCATGGAGATCGTGAATGTAGGTAATACTTACATAATAAAGTACAACAACACTGAATTTGCCACAGATACCTCAAGGGTTACAAACATACCTGTGGCCAGCTTCACAACAGCCTACGCCCGTATAAAACTTTGGGGTCTATTGCATTCTCTTGGGCGGAGAGTATTGTATGCCGATACAGATAGCGTGATATTCACAGAGAGGGAGGGTGAATACATGCCCGCTATTGGGGAGTTCCTCGGCGAGCTCACTGATGAGATCAAGGACGAGTATGGGGACAACGCTTACGCCGACTCTTTTGTCTCAACAGGACCTAAGACTTATGGGGTACGGGTCAGGGTGGGGGAGGAAATGAAATATATCGTGAAGGCAAAGGGTATTACGCTCAACCATGCGAATCGGCGGGTTGTTAACTTTGAATCGTTGAAGGATCTAGTATGTTTGGACGATGATGAGGGCGAACAACCTCCCAACTAATTGTAGGCACCCACAATTTTCGGGCGCAGAAGCTGGGGGGCGTGAAGGAACTTAGGGGTACGAAGGTGTGCCGTAACACCTATAGGAAACGTTACCAGTTACCTGGTACCTATGATACCGTACCCTTTGGATACCATAACGTATGATGCTTCTATTGTTAACTCACACGTATTTGTCTTGTATATAATCGTATCTATTGATTTATTACACGTATTTGTAAATATATATATATAACTTGAATATCTCGTTTATTAAATCGTATTTGTAAATATATATAACTTGAATATCTCGTTTATTAAATAAATCATGTTTCAATTAGTGTTTCACTTTCTCCTTTGTGTGTGTGTGTGTGTGTGCGCAGGTGAAAGTTCTAAGCTCCGCCCACTGTAAGACCGTGAGTCATGCTACTATCTGGGAGTCCCTGCGTGGTCAGTCGACTGCAGTAAGCCCGAGAGATCAGACGTGTATCAGATCAGACGTGTATTCAAATGGCTACCTTTAATATTGCTTGTACAACGTTTATGAAATGGTATTCAGCAAAGTGTCAGGATGTGGTGGATACCGAAAAACTTCCTATTCCTCCCTCCTATACCTCTTTTAAAAACACATTGGATTGTGCGAAGTTCCAAGATGTACAAATACTCTACGGATGTTCTGGTGAGACCGTTGAAGGCTTTCGTTGCACAGACGATGTGCTGAAGTATACTGCAGAGCTAAACTTTATAAAGTCTCACATACACCGTGAAGTAAAAGAAACAACGCGTGCAGAAGAGAAGCAGCAGGTATGGATAATGAGTCTTGCGGATGGGTGGTGTGACAAGCGGTATTACGTCATGCTACACCATGTCGATTACTCATACCCTACGACTGAAAATGTGAATCTCGTGATCATGGACAATCTTAAGTATTTTTATCACTATATTAACGTATATCATGATGAGGTTCGTAGTGAGGTTGTGGCTAGTGCCCTGCGTGAGTTTTTAACAGACTTTAGAGACGAGTATCGTTTGATGGGCAGAAAGGAAAAATATGAGCATATGTTCCTCTCAAATAGTGCGCCGGAGTGTGAAGATGTTTAGTAAAACATAAAATGTTCCTAGTTCTTATCCTGAGGTAAAATGTCTGGTGCGTAGGCTGGTAGTGATGAAATTAATTCTTGTACCGGAAAAACAAATATGTACAACAATTCGGTACGACTCGCGGATCATACGAACAAGCCATTCACGTATCATCGAGTCAGCCGCCAGTCGAACCGTTCCTGCCTACCTGCGTGCCTCACACGGCTCATAGTTATCTCAGAGCTTGAACCGAGTGGACGTGCGCTCCTCGAATACGATGGAACTTCTTTGAGCAGCATTCTCAACGCCTCGTACGATGTGTCCGTGCGAAATCGTTGCGCGTGTTCAGGCGTAATTCCGGTACCATTAGCTATGTACTGGAAACGGAATGTAGACAAACAAACAAACGGGTTTATTTAAGTGTCGAGGAGATGAATAGAATCTTCGTGATAGTTGAGAAGTGGAGTGAAGGTCGTTATAAATACCTGCTAACGTAGGTACAAGAAGAGAGCAGATTAGTGACGCACCTCATACGCCGTTGTATGTACGTTGTGTATAAATAACGATCGGCCGTGCATTGATATACGGCTGATGTGGAAGAATGCTTCTGATAATAACGCTCTTGTTTCCTACGCGAAGCCGTTTCATCCTCGACAGAATGTTTGAAATCGTCGGATTCCGCAAGCTGAAACCTATATTAGACGCGCGTGTTACGGACATGCTTTATTTTGATACAGTATTGAATACGCATACACCGCTCTGCTCGATGGGTTTACCGAGTGTAGGGCTGGTGAGAATGGTCTAGTGCTGGACGTTTATTTAAAAAGTTTAGACTCTTTGAAATACCATGAACTTTGGTACAAAGCAATTGATCGGTACAAGGCTGAGCTCACCTACACCGTTCACCCTGAAGAACTATTTCTTTATGTAACGCGCAGTTGTCGTAACGATTTAGAAGATTATTTCAATTGCCGCTATGTTGAGTGAGTTCACGATTGAAAAGCTCGAGTCGGTAGAAATAAACCCTCGATTGGAAAAGCGTGTTTATAAACTTGTGTTTAATAATATAGCTAACGATGAACTCTTTGTGCGTGCTTTTGATTGTATTCTAGACGTATTTAAAGATGATTTACCAACCGGTTGTAAAGTGGGAACAAAAATAGTACTGAACGATATGAAAGTCCTTCATATCGAATACAGGTTTCCCTATACTTTAAGCGGTGAAATATTATTAAGCCGCATATACTGCGTAATGCAGAGCAATAATGATGTAATTGTAAACTCGATTAAGACCGAGTTTAGTATTTTGAAAAAAAAGTGAAATGTATTTATATATATTTTGCTTGATATTTCTCCTGTACTGTTATGATTATATGCATATTTCTATTATTATTGAAATGTATTTATATATTTTGCGTGATATTTCTCCTGTACTGTTATGATTATATACATATTTCTATTACTGAAATGTATTTATATATTTTGCGTGATATTTCCCCTGTACTGTTATGATTATATACATATTTCTATTATTATTGAAATGTATTTATATATTTTGCGTGATATTTCCCCTGTACTGTTATGATTATATACATATTTCTATTATTATTGGAATGAATATGTGATATTTATTTATCTATTTGAAATGTATATTTATTTCTATTAAATATCACCATAATTGTGTGTGTATATTTCCTGTACTGTTATGATTATATGCATATTCCTCAATTATTATTGAAATGTATATTTATTTTCTATATATTTATATAAACAGAATGATGCAATGTTTTTTACTTAATTATATCATGTTACGCTTCTAAACCTACTACCGGTATTCTAACCAACTTTTAAGAAATATAATAATGTATACAATGGTATCGCTAAAAAGTGGTATCTGGCAACTCAAGCCATTTACGCCTTCTAAGCCAACTGGCTGATTAGGACCTATAAACAACGCCTACTCGCTGAAGTCTTAATATGCACTTGGCTCCTGCCAGGTGAACACCTCTCCTCCTTTCTCTCCTCCTTCTTTCTCTTGGGGATAACGCCAACTCCAAGTTTTCCTTGTTGCACCTGCAGCACCCCCCTTTGGGGGAATTTTTTTTTTTTTTAATTTTTTTTGCAATACCCCCACCCCATTTGCAACAAACCCCCACCCCATTTGCAACAAACCCCCACCCCCTCTGCAACATTACATAATAACTTGCACCATTCTTGCACTCTCCCCTTTTTCGGCTATACTACTGTAATATTGGGTTGGATAGTAGTTTGATGGGAGACCGTCCTCCGAGTCCAGACTATGTAGGAACCCGTGGTTCGGATCCCACGTAAAACTGTAGGTCCTCTCTATTATATGACCTTAGATCAGTGGTTCCCAAACGTGGGTACCACCGCCCCCGAAGTGAATGTTTGAGAATCTTAGGGGGCCGCTAGGGAACTAAAATTGTTACCTTCTATTAATAAATCATTTATCCTGTTATATTATCATCTTTATGAGGGGGCACCAGCAAATATTGATGGACAAAAGGGGGTGTTGGCCTAAAAAAAGGTTGGGAACCACTGCCTTAGACGTTGCGAAGGCGATTAAACAACCCCATCATCATTATTATTATTCTGAGCTACACTACTACGATAACGTTTTTGGATATGTTTGGCTTAATCTAAAAATGGATCGGGAAATTCATTTCTGGATCTAAAAATTCTGACATGCGCAAATCAATTTAAATATGAATTTTTTCGCAAACCTACAAAAAAATAATTTACATGTTCACCTTTATTCTGAGCACCACCATTTGTTAAAAAAACATCTGTTTTTCAAAGTATTAAAAGTTGTTAGCCCTGAATTTTTATTTCCAAGTTATGGACTATTATGAACATTCATTGGTATTAAATAATGTTATCCTGTCCCATTTACAGAAAAATGTTTAAGCAAACCTAAAAAGTTATGATAGTTTATTTATTCGACACCAAACTGGCGAGTACTTAATTGCGCGCGCGCGCATATATATATATATATATTCAAAATAATTTAGATATATTGAAATTATAAATTTGGACACTAATTACACTTCGGGTGTAATGATGGTGTATTTGTTAATATGCAATCTTTTTTAAGAGCCTCAGAGTCCCCTCAGGGGGACCATAAATGTCCCAACTTCTGGCTCCCCCGTTACCGATACCGGGATCACAGACGCGGGCAGTAGGGGTGGTTCTGCGCCTATCCATTCGAGATGTTCTGGGAATTTTGCCCGATTCAGTTTTCATAACCTTCTTCAACATTCGTGGCCTTTACTCAAATTTCCAATCTGTTATGCACCACCTCTCCTTTGAACCTCACCTTCTTACTGAAACTCGGGTGTCTGGGACGACTGACAGCAACCCCTTTTCTCTTACTCATTTTTATTCCAAAGGTGGCTGTTGCGTATATGTACTCAACGACCTAACTTGTTCTCGTATTCCCGAACTTGAATCTTCCGAATTCTACACCCTCTAGCTACGGCTTACTTGCCACTCTCAAATTAAATACATCTGCGCTGTCTACCTTTCTCCTAATTCTACTGACTACCCAAAGCGCTCTGACTACCTCATTTCCAAAATGAAATACATTTTATCCCACTCTCCTTTCACTGAAATTTCCATTTTAGTTGATTTCATGTTCACCACCACCTTTGGCTTCCCCTCTCATTTCACTACCATCCCTAGTAAACAAGCTTACAATTTCTCTATCCTGAATGACCTAGAGCAGATTATACAGCACCCTACTCGTATCTCCGATCGCCTTGGAGACTGAAATAAATCGATAGTGTTGGGACTAACATCTCATCCTTTTTCTTAGTCAAAATTTTTTCTCTGTTGGGCTCCTCCGAACACAATCTCACCTGTTCCCTGTCCTATTGCTCCAGTTCGGCCTTTTGATCCTCCTCTCTCTGATTTCCAATGGAATGATTACTGCTTCCTTGGCCAGGGGCCCTCCCTCCGGGTGCGCTGAGCCTATCACGGAGGTGAATTCTCTCGGGCATGGAGGCGTACATTTTATTTTTTCTTCTTTCTGGCACATAGCCAAACACCTCTCCAACAACTTTTTTCTTCTTTCCCTCCTCTTTTCCATTCTGATACTCAGTTGCAGTATCTTCTCCTGATAAAGTTGAACTCTTCGCTCAAACTTTCGCCTCCAACGAAATCCTGAATGATTCTAATGCTGTTCCTCCATCTCATCTGACTTAATTATGTCGGAAATTCTGACTCTCTCCCAAACATGTTTTCTCTTCTTCATCTAGGCTCAATTCTAAGAAGGCTGATGAGGTCCATCCTGTTGTTCTCGAGAACTATGCTTCTGTGCTGACACCTTGCCTCGACAAATTCTTTCGTCTTTGTCTTCCAGCTGGTACTTCTCCTTTCATTCAAAGGAAAGATGACCGTTCTCAACCCTTCAGCTATCGTCTAATCACTTTGATTTCTCTACTTTCTAAAGTTTCTGAATCTATCCTTAATAGGAAGATTCTTAAACACCTCGTACTCGAAGTAATCTTAAACTGTCGTAATCGTACTCGTTATAATCTGAAATCGCTGTAATCGTACTTGCACTCAAACTAATTTCAAATATGAGGATTTGTCCTAGAAGTCCCAATATACATGAAAGCAACAGTTTACAACTTTAATTTCAATATGGTTTGTATTTTCAGATTTATTTACTATATTTTTATGCAATACTTTAAATTTATATTATTATTAACAAGTAAGTAGAAACTTTTGTAGCGAAAAACCTCAGTGAAGAACATATGTCTTGTGTTTTATTACTGAAAAGGTACTGAAAAGGTACTGAAAAGGTACTGAAAAGGTAGGTAAAGAAAAAATTTACAGTATACTGCAATATACAGGGTGGCGCAAAAGTCAGGAACCATAGGCACATTTTATTAAATTATAATACATGTTCGAATTGGTGGCCTTCCACTTGTAGACACTTTGACGCGTTGAATGCATGATGTTTGAACATTCCTTAACACATTGGTACTGATTTTGGCCCACTCAGATGCGATTTTATCCTTTAAAGAACGTATGGTTCTGGGTCGATCAGCATAGACTACCGGCTTGAGATGGTCCCACAAGAAAGATCAAGAGGCGTGAGGTCTGGAGACCTAGGTGGCCATTCGACGGGCCCTCGCCGTCCGATCCACTTGCTTGGGAATGTTTCATCTAAAGAGCTCCGGACGATGGTTGCGAAATGTGGTGGTGCACCATCCTACTGAAACACATCTCCCCCCGTTCTGCCAATGGAATATCGTCCAGTATGGGCATTCGAAATGTTTCCAACATATGCAGATATGTTTCACCTGTTACAGTGCCGTCGAAAAAGTACGGACCAATTAACAACCCATACCATAATTCGTGGATCGAATTACACATGTCCTTCCTCCATCCAGTGCGGGTTCTCATTGGCCCAATAGCGTGCATTATGCCTATTGACACGACCGCTGAGGTGAAATATCGCTTCGTCGCTGAACATGATCCTTCGTTGAAGCTGTCGATGTTGTAGAAACCGCTGGCAGAACTCTAAACGACGGTCTGTGTCGTCACCGTGCAGTTCCTGAACGAGTTGGACTTCGTAGGGGTTCAAATGATTTGCTGTAAGAATTCGTTGAATGGATCTTCTGGAGACACCCGTTTCCTGGGATAACTTTCTTAAGGACTTACGTGGGCTGTTTTCGAGGCGATTGAGTACCGTTAGTGATGTTGCTGCATCGGTTGAACATTTTGGCCGGCCACTACGCAGCCGATCATGAACACTTCGTTTCTTTGAAGCGAGTGGACAGTTTTCCAACTGATGCCCGAACAACTGGCGGCCTCTAAGGGTGTTGGTCATTGAGAGCAGTAGCAACTGATCGGTGTGTGTTACCACGCTTTGCACACATTAAAACTATCTCCACCCGTTCATCTATTGTCAATTTCTGTGCCATAGGTTCAACAACAAATTTGAAAAGAAGAAAACACATTAAAACACAAATTATTAAAATGAGCCTATTGGTTCCTGACTTGCAGGACGTGACAGTAAATACATTTTGTTCATTTCACGTCACATTTTTTCCCTTTTCAATGCAATGCGTTCATATGGTCGAATAAAGCTTTGCTCATGCAAGCAGCCAAGCAACAGTTAAAATTTGAAACTACACTCTCTCACACGTACTCGTACTCAAGCATTAAAAAGGTATACTTGGACTCGACCACTCTAAAAATACTGTACTCTTTCCACCTCTACAGTCACAACCTTCTTTCAGATATTAAGTATAGGTTCCGCAAAGGACGCCCTATAGGCGATGTTCTTGCACATCTCTGACTCTTGGTCATTCTCCTTTCGGATTTCGGTAAGGCCTTTGCTATTACGTTAGACGTATCAAAAGCTCTCGATAGTCTGCACAAATCCTTCATTTCCGAACTGCCCTCCTTCTAGCTTGCCTTCATCCCTGATTTCCTTTCTGGCCGATCAAAAATTGCGGTTGTAGATGGTCACTGTTCTCCTAAAGCTAATAATAGTGGTGTTCCTCAGAGATCTGCCCCGTCACCCACTTTTTATTTATGACCTTTTATCTTTTATCCACTCCTACGCCAATAATTCCACTCTTCACTTCTCCACTCGCTTCACAAAGCGTTCCTCTCAACAGTCATTCCACGCTTCGCGTGAGAAAGCCATGGCGCACCTGACCTCTGATCTTTCTCCTATCTCCGATTGGTGCGGAGAAAACCTTGTGGCTTTCAGTGCCTCAAAAACGCGGTTCCTTCATCTGTATACTCGTCACAATCTTTCACACGACTATCCCCTTATCTTCAACAATACACAACTAAATCCTTCCTCTTCTCTTAAAACCAGGGTATGGCTCAACCGATACAACTCTACTTGACCGGGTGGACTCAAATTGTTTTTCGTCTCGTCAATTGCCCGCCTTTTATTGACCGTCTTTAGTCCCTCTCTCTTCTCTGCAATGTTGCCTCACTCTCTTTATTATCGCTATTATAACGGACACTGCTCCTCTGAACACTCTAACTGCATGCCTACTCCATTAAGGAGAACTTGCACTACCAGGCTTTCGATATATTCTCATTCCTTTTCTGTCCAACTCTCTGACGCAAGGGTTAATCGGTATTCTCATTCTCATCTAGTTAACTAGTCAATTCTGGAACAACCTTCCTCATTCCATCTTTCCCTATGTGTATGAACCCTAATCTTTGAAACGCAGTGTCCAGGCATGTTGAAAATTCTGGACCGTGATTTCGGCTCTCTCCTCCTCCTTGTATGAAGGTGGGGGGGGGGGGGACATTTTTGCGGGCGTTCGCCCTTGGCAAACTTCTTCCTGCATAAAAAAAAAAGGTAGGATTCTACACATGATCCACTACTATGAATAATGAACAATGAATTTGAGGATAGGATAATATGTCTGATGTAGCTACTTTTAAAATGAATAGTCATAAAAATCGTCAACTATTTTTTGAGCAGAGCAACATATGGAGAATTATATTGATCTGCCAGGTGTGCCCATACGGTGTGCCTTGGGTTCTCTTCTCGTGGCATTATTGGACCATTCTTTTTCAGTGATAATTTAACGGGTCAAAATTATCCTGTCCGCGATTATCCGTTCCCTCAACACGACATCTGTATAGGGACCACGAGGTTTACTTTCAGCAAGATGGCGCACCGCCACATTGTCGCAGGTCCTGGATAGGTCCCGGATCCGGGAGAGTAGGTGCACGAGGTGTCAAAGCACCAGGGTCCGGGCTGGAAGATAGAGAACGAGATGATCAGGGGTAGAGAGGCCCCGAGTCAAAAGTAGCACCAAGGCCCGTGATTTCTCTCCCGATCGTGGGACCGCTACGGAATGGCAAGGTCACCCGAGCTTACACTTCTATCTGTAGGGGTACATGAAGGGCAAATGTATGGTACCAGTAGCGTATCCAGAGCGGGGGGGCAAATGGGGCATTTACCTCCCCCTTGGAGGTGAAGAGGATGTATCTAAGGATAAGTAAATTTCCGTAACATTCAGCAAGCTAAGACAGGTAATTAGGTTTATTTTGTCGTTAATTAATTGTGTAATGAAGTCAAATGATTCAGTACTTTTCACCGTTTTTAGTCCATCATTTATGCACTTTAAAAGAAAAATATGGTAAAAATTACTTCTCTCCCGGGGGACCCCGCAGCGCTCCCCCCGATCCCCTAGCTGTATTGCCTCGCTACGCTCGGCAGCACTACTTTGCATTTTGCCCCCCCCCCCTTTCGGAAATCCTGGATACGCGCCTGTATGGTACTAACCCTAAAAATGTGCAACACTTACAGGAAGCAGTTGTTCGGAAAGTACAGAGAATCTGAACTAATGTGAACACTGCTGTGCCGATCTGTTTTGGGACGTTGCGTTGCATGTTTGCGTATAAATGTCAACATTTATGTCAACATAAATATTTATTAAATGTTTTTACACGTTTACTTATGCACATAGTAAAGTATTTAAGTGCAGTTAGTATCCAAAATAATCAATTTAAAAATTTATCTACATTCTGAAAAACCCACACACACGTGCAAGTGTAATAGTAATAATAGCTAATTGCATACCTACTTTCACACACCCGTATTATATATATATATTTTTTTTTAATTGATTTACACAAATATGTGTGAAACAATTTCTATGAAAAAGCGGTATCTGGCAACTATCAACAGGAGCCAGTGTCGAACTGGAATCCAGAATTCCAGATTCCAGTGTAGTTTATTTTCAGTAAGGGATATGCCAGTCGATAGAACTGGCCCTCGGGGCAATATTCGCGTACGAGAGATAGCAAAAATTCTTCATTGTATTTCTGTGCAAAGAATTCTGAACGGGCTAGAAAGTATAATGCGTGTAGATTCAATCAAACTTCGAAAATAAAATGCCGTCATTTTAAACTTGCATAAAGGACTGGTTTCTAACTTTTATATAATAATTAAGCCAAGGCCTAAAATGATTACATTATCGCCTCTGTAGATATCATCATGTTATAAAAACTGTTTTGTACTCTTTATATCGGAACTATCGCAGATCATGGTCAATGCGAGGATGCGGTACTAGATGAAGCTGGACAGGTAAGATTTGAGATTTCACACACACACACACACACACACACACACACACACACACACACACACACACACTTCCCAAAACGTGGTCATCTTTTCCACCAAGCCAAAAACCACAATTCCAAGGATAAAAATTTAAAAAAAACATTAAAACCTTTACAGTGTCCTTAAAACGAGAGGCAGTTTATTTAAATCGAATAAGTAGTCTCTTTACAAATTTAACAGTTAAAAAACGATCCGAATGACTTAACTGAACATTAAAGTTTACAATGAACAAAAAAAAGTGAATAAAAAACATTAACACAGCGAGTGTTCAATGTGTCGTCCATTATCATCATCAATGACTAATTGTAGCCTCGTGTGACACTGGCTAACTGTTGCAAAAATGGTGTCTTGATGAAGCTCATTCCACGCTGTTAAAATACTCTCTCTCGAAGTTAGTTGATTAACGCTGAATATTTCTTATGTAAACTTTGTCAAATGAACGCGGCCATAAATAAACTACCGCTAACTTTAATAACAATACAAAATGTTTAATGTAATTTCCGTTATTCTTGGAATTGTGGTTTGGTTGGCCAGGTTTCTGGAACTAATATATATATATATATATATATATGAAAATTATTTCACGAAGGTAACACGTGAAAAATATTTATGATGAATAAAACCACGAAGGAAAGGAAACACAAAATGGTGCTCAAGCGCTTTCGTCTAATGACATCCTCAGGAACACTGAAGTACATAAAAAGGTTAAGCCTATATATAGGTTACAGAAAGAAAAAAAGAAAAAATAAATAACATACATACACACACACACATACATATATATATATATACATACATATCTATATATACAAATACATACACACATACATACATACATACATACATATATACAATAAACAGAGAAGTAAAAAAATAAAAAATTATAAAAAAATTAAAAATTAAAACCTTAAAAGATTACCAGTGAGGCGTACAGATTTTGTAAGGAAAAATATCGATTTTTAGCACAAGATCAAATGGATTATAAAAATACAAATTTATACTATCGATTTTTAGCACAAGATCAAATGGATTATAAAAATGCAAATTTATACTGTCCGGGTTTTAACACAATGCTGCCTATGGTCAGGTTTCGATATATATAAAAAAATAATAAAAAAATAAAATGCAAATTAAAAGTTAATAAAGTAGAAAACAAGTTTACCAAAGATTTAATGTTTTACACTTCTTATCTATATCTGTTTTAAAGGAATTCAACATAACAGGATCGAGTTGAAAAAGACCTTTGCTTATGTTGAAGTTATTTGAAAGTTGGATAATGGCAGACTCAAGAATATTTCTATTAACAATGTTGCTTGAATGGAATAAAACTGAAGCATTATTCCAATCAATACAGTGGGCTAACTCTGACAAATGGACAAAAAGGGCACTGGACAACTGTCCTGTTCTAACGGAATATTGATGCTGTTTTATACGTATGTGCAAATCCTTTCCCGTCTGACCTATGTAAAAGGAATCACATTGTTTACAACCAATTTTGTAGATAATGCCTGAATTATTGGTAGGGCTATTTTTTACTATGATATTTTTCACAATATTGTTATATGAAAATACTACATTAATATCCAAAAGTTTAAGTACATTAGCAATGCCTAAAAAGCCCGGGAAAAATGGAAGTACTAAAATATTTTTTGACAAAGTACGAGTGTTAATATTGACACGATAGAAAGTTCGTTTTGCCTTGTTGAGACAAGATTCCATAAACGCAGATGGATAACACAAATCACTTCCAATACCGTTGATTTTTTCCAATTCGGCATCGATGTATTCCGGACTGGCGATCCTAAGGGCGCGGAGAAACATTGATGAAAATATGGCCTTCTTAGTGGGGGTATCATGTCCCGAGTAAAAGTGTACGTAGGACAAATTGTTTGTCGTTTTCCGATAGATACTAAACTTAAAACCTGGGCTTTCCCTATGTACACGCACATCCAAAAATGTGGGGAGCTCCATATTACTAAAGCAGACAAGGCTAACACCATAGTTATTATGGACAAAGTGGACTACATCGGAAAGATGAACGAGCTTCTCCAGGACCCCGGCACCCTCAACACCAAACTTAGGAAGAACCCGCAGGATGACGTCATCAAATCATTTAATAGTGGCTTGAAACGCCTTCTCAAAGATCATAAGAACTTAATTCCGCTTTTCATGTCCACTTCACCTGCTCTGCCCTACCTTTACGGTTTATAAAACCCACAAACCTTGGTAACCCTATGCGCCCTATTATTAGCTCGGTGGTCTCTATTACTTATAAACTCTCCAAATGGCTTGTCAAAGTCTTGTCCCCCATTCTCGGAACTATCTCTGATTCACATGTAAAAAATTCCATGGATCTTACGGAAAAATTGAATAATGCACGTACTGAAACTAACGATAAATTGATTAGTTTTGATGTTTGTTCATTGTTTACAAAAGTGCCGAATTGACGATATGCTTGACTTTCTCTCCCAAGAATTACATAAGTATGACTGCCACTACCTTCACACATTGTTTTGGAACTCATTAAGCTTTGCATCAAAGACTGTAAATTCACTTTCAATAACGAGTATTATCAAAAGTTTTTGGGATGGCTATGGGCAACCCCTTATCGCCCCTCCTCTCCAATATTTATATGGAGTTTTTCGAAATTACCTATATTCCGAGAATCCTGGGGGTTGGCATCCCTTGGTTGCGGTACGTCGACGATATTTGTGTATCTGGCCCATGAATCGTGACCTGGATAGCTTCCTCCTTCAGTTAAATGATCAAGTCCCCTCCATTAAGTTTACTTTAGAAGTTGAGCAAGACAATTCAATCCCATTTTTGGATGTGCGTGTACATAGGGAAAGCCCAGGTTTTTAAGTTTAGTATCTATCGGAAAACGACAAACAATTTGTCCTACGTACACTTTTACTCGGGACATGATACCCCCACTAAGAAGGCCATATTTTCATCAATGTTTCTCCGCGCCCTTAGGATCGCCAGTCCGGAATACATCGATGCCGAATTGGAAAAAATCAACGGTATTGGAAGTGATTTGTGTTATCCATCTGCGTTTATGGAATCTTGTCTCAACAAGGCAAAACGAACTTTCTATCGTGTCATATTAACACTCGTACTTTGTCAAAAAATTTTTAGTACTTCCATTTTTCCCGGGCTTTTTAGGCATTGCTAATGTACTTAAACTTTTGGATATTAATGTAGTATTTTCATATAACAATATTGTGAAAAATATCATAGTAAAAATAGCCCTACCAATAATTCAGGCATTATCTACAAAATTGGTTGTAAACAATGTGATTCCTTTTACATAGGTCAGACGGGAAAGGATTTGCACATACGTTAAAACAGCATCAATATTCCGTTAGAACAGGACAGTTGTCCAGTGCCCTTTTTGTCCATTTGTCAGAGTTAGCCCACTGTATTGATTGGAATAATGCTTCAGTTTTATTCCATTCAAGCAACATTGTTAATAGAAATATTCTTGAGTCTGCCATTATCCAACTTTCAAATAACTTCAACATAAGCAAAGGTCTTTTTCAACTCGATCCTGTTATGTTGAATTCCTTTAAAACAGATATAGATAAGAAGTGTAAAACATTAAATCTTTGGTAAACTTGTTTTCTACTTTATTAACTTTTAATTTGCATTTTATTTTTTTATATTTTTTTATATATATCGAACCTGACCATAGGCAGCATTGTGTTAAAACCTGGACAGTATAAATTTGTATTTTTATAATCCATTTGATCTTGTGCTAAAAAATCGATAGTATAAATTTGTATTTTTATAATCCATTTGATCTTGTGCTAAAAATCGATATTTTTCCTTACAAAATCTGTACGCCTCACTGGTAATCTTTTAAGGTTTTAATTTTTAATTTTTTTATAATTTTTTATTATTTTTACTTCTCTGTTTATTGTATATATGTATGTATGTATGTGTGTATGTATTTGTATATATAGATATGTATGTATATATATATATATATGTATGTGTGTGTGGTGTATGTATGTTATTTATTTTTTCTTTTTTTCTTTCTGTAACCTATATATAGGCTTAACCTTTTTATGTACTTCAGTGTTCCTGAGGATGTCATTAGACGAAAGCGCTTGAGCACCATTTTGTGTTTCCTTTCCTTCGTGGTTTTATTCATCATATATATATATATTTTTTTTTTTTTTTTTTTTTTTTTTTAAAGTTCGGGAAGAACCGATTCGCCTCTATTTAAAAGGGCATATCTCAGCGGAAAAACAAAGAAAAAGTGAGAGGAAAGACAGAGGAAAAAGAAAGGGTGGAGGGGACAGTCGAAGTGGAAAAAGACAAGGATGAGAAAGACTGCAGGGTCGAGCCCCATCATCCTTGGGTGCTAGGGCCGGGAGGGCGCACGTGAAACCTCCAGGAACAAGCACGTACAAACGAGCACAAAGAGCACTCAAAAGCACGAGCTTAGAACCCCCTTGCGGGGATAATATATATATATATATATATATATATATTATATATATATATATATATATATATATATATACAGGGTGGGCGGAAAGTAGCTCCCTAATTTAAATTACATATACATTATGTATAAATTGTGATTGTATTGTTATATTGTTATGGTGTGTTCTCTAAAGTGGTACAATTGTAACGGTAATCTTTTTTTCTCTAAAGTGTTCTCTTTGTGTTCTCTAAAGTGGTACAATTGTAACGTTCTTTTTTTTTTTTTCATTTCAGATTGAAGGGTAACATGGCTGAGCGTTTAACACTGCAGGAGCGTGCCCAGTTGGCGGCACGGTACGAAGTTTGGCAATCTGTCGTTCGAGTTCAAAGATGGTGGCGGGCCATTCACGGACCACGTGCCCAAGTGGACCCGAAAACAATCAAGAACTGCCACTCGAAGCTCATGACCACGGGGTCTGTGGCAGATGTTCGAAGATGTGGTCGCCCTTCGACATCCAGGGCCCAGGAGACGGTGCAGGCAGTTCAGGAAATGTTCGCACGGAGTCCACGAAAGTCAACTCGCCAGGCAGCTCGGGAAAGTGGACTCTCCCGCTACTCAGTGCGAACTGTGCTGAAGAAGGAGCTGAACTGGGCGTTGGATGGGTCGTCGTGGTCCACATCAATGGCCAGCCAGGAGCCCCGACTTGACACCGTGCGACTTCTTTCTTTGGGGGTGGGTAAAGGAAGAAGTCTACCGCACCAAACCGAGGACATTGGAAGAACTGGAGGACCGAATTCGGGAAGTCATGTCCTCCATCCCGTCGGAGTTCCTGCTAAAGTCAGTGGACGCCATTCCTGGGCGGCTCCAGGAGCTGGTGGAAAGAGTTGGAGCCCACATTGAATTTTAGAGAAAACCTACCATGTATGCCTACCTTTTCATATTATTTCTTCTGAAATAAATGGAAAATATACGTATTTTTTTACCAATCCAAAATAGGGAGCTACCTTCCGCCCACCCTGTATATATAAGGCCGGCGAGAGCTGTCACGGGCCCCAGGGAAGGATTGGTATATGGACCCCCCACCCCTGTTTACTCGGTATTTTATTATGTTTTTTTTGTGTACAGAACAAGCAAACTGATTATATGTCCAAGTCACTATTCAAAACATACATTATGAATAAACAACTCGGAAGAAAATGACCATTTTATTTTTCGAATCAATTATATTAATTGTATCACCATACAATTTACAAATGCAATACCAGTTCATGCAGGCAAGACAATTGTTTACTGCAAGATTTTCATAATTAGAAGTGTACTTTCTTTGCCTTCTCTCTAGCAAAGTGGAAAATGATTCTGTTGAAATTTGAAGTACGGGCTAACTGGCTTTCAGTTACAATGGTTCCCAGATCTGTAAGTCGGTCTTGGGCATTGGTGGACCGCAGATATTTTATCCATTTCAGCCTGACTATGATCTATAAAATGTATGTTCATTGATTATATTTCCTCTCTGTTATTTAATCAATTGCTTTATTAATATTTTTAGGTTTTATCTCCCCTCTTTCCGGGCACCGGGGATTTAACCCGGCTTCCCCGCCCTCTCGGCGGCCATATATATATATATATATATATATATATATATATATATATATATATATATATATATATACAGGGTGGGCGGAAAGTAGCTCCCTATTTTCGATTGGTAAAAAAATATGTATATTATGCATTTATTTCAGAAGAAATAATATGAAAAGGTAGGCATACATGGTAGGTTTTCTCTAAAATTCAATGTGGGCTCCAACTCTTTCCACCAGCTTCTGGAGCCGCCCAGGAATGGCGTCCACTGACTTTAGCAGGAACTCCGGCGGGATGGAGGACATGACTTCCCGAATTCGGTCCTCCAGTTCTTCCAATGTCCTCGGTTTGGTGCGGTAGACTTCTTCCTTTACCCACCCCCAAAGAAAGAAGTCGCACGGTATCAAGTCGGGGCTCCTGGCTGGCCATTGATGTGGACCACGACGACCCATCCAACGCCCATGGAAGTGGGCATCCAGCCACTCACGGACAACAAGAGCGAAGTGCGGAGGGGCGCCATCTTGCATAAATATCAGATCGTCGATGTTCTCCCATGTGCTGACAACCGGCCAGACCTCGTTTCGCAACATAGCAAGGTACCGCTCAGCATTCATGGTGTTGCGCAGAAGGAACGGGCCCACAACCTGATCTGAGGTCGTACCACACCACACCGTTACACTGAACCGATTCTGCCGTTTTTCAGCGGTAACCATGGGATCCTCTCCTGCCCAGTAGTGGCAATTGTGGCGGTTGACAAAGCCTCCGACGTGGAACACCGCCTCGTCGCTCCAGAGGATGTTGCGGAAGAGATGGGGCCAGTCTTCATGCCAAGCCAGCATGATTTCCCGAACTCCATGCGAATGTCGCAGTCCTCGTCCGAGAGAGATTGGCAGTAATGCGGCTTCCACGCACGCCAGTTCAGCTCCTTCTTCAGCACAGTTCGCACTGAGTAGCGGGAGAGTCACTTTCCCGAGCTGCCTGGCGAGTTGACTTTCGTGGACTCCGTGCGAACATTTCCTGAACTGCCTGCAACCGTCTCCTGGGCCCTGGATGTCGAAGGGCGACCACATCTTCGAACATCTGCCACAGACCCGTGGTCATGAGCTTCGAGTGGCAGTTCTTGATTGTTTTCGGGTCCACTTGGGCACGTGGTCCGTGAATGGCCCGCCACCATCTTTGAACTCGAACGACAGATTGCCAAACTTCGTACCGTGCCGCCAACTGGGCACGCTCCTGCAGTGTTAAACGCTCAGCCATGTTACCCTTCAATCTGAAATGAAAAAAAAAATGAACGTTACAATTGTACCACTTTAGAGAACACACCATAACAATATAACAATACAATCACAATTTATACATAATTTATATGTAATTTAAATTAGGGAGCTACTTTCCGCCCACCCTACGTATATATATATATATATATACATTCAACTGCAAAGAACACGCAGTATAAATAACGTAAAGAACGACGCTTGTATAGGAGATATTCCGCGCAAGACGAGAAAGAGAAAACAACAAATGAAAAATGAAGTACCACCTGGGAATCGAACCCGGGATCTTCCGATTGCCGGTCAGACGCGATAACCACTACACCATGGACTCCACTCTTCCAAATGCCGTAATTCCTCTACATACTCGCAGAAACCAATGCCCCAAGGGGCACCTCCCGCTTGCCGTAACATTATATACATCAACTGCAAAGAACACGCAGTATAAATAACGTAAAGAACGACGCTTGTATAGGAGATATTCCGCGCAAGACGAGAAAGAGAAAACAACAAATGAAAAAATGAAGTACCACCTGGGAATCGAACCCGGGATCTTCCGATTGCCGGTCAGACGCGATAACCACTACACCATGGACTCCACTCTTCCAAATGCCGTAATTCCTCTACATACTCGCAGAAACCAATGCCCCAAGGGGGCACCTCCCGCTTGCCGTAACATTATATACATTCAACTGCAAAGAACACGCAGTATAAATAACGTAAAGAACGACGCTTGTATAGGAGATATTCCGCGCAAGACGAGAAAGAGAAAACAACAAATGAAAAAATGAAGTACCACCTGGGAATCGAACCCGGGATCTTCCGATTGCCGGTCAGACGCGATAACCACTACACCATGGACTCCACTCTTCCAAATGCCGTAATTCCTCTACATACTCGCAGAAACCAATGCCCCAAGGGGCACCTCCCGCTTGCCGTAACATTATATACATTCAACTGCAAAGAACACGCAGTATAAATAACGTAAAGAACGACGCTTGTATAGGAGATATTCCGCGCAAGACGAGAAAGAGAAAAAACAAATGAAAAAATGAAGTACCACCTGGGAATCGAACCCGGATCTTCCGATTGCCGGTCAGACGCGATAACCACTACACCATGGACTCCACTCTTCCAAATGCCGTAATTCCTCTACATACTCGCAGAAACCAATGCCTATACAAGCGTCGTTCTTTACGTTATTTATACTGCGTGTTCTTTGCAGTTGAATGTATATAATGTTACGGCAAGCGGGAGGTGCCCCCTTGGGGCATTGGTTTCTGCGAGTATGTAGAGGAATTACGGCATTTGGAAGAGTGGAGTCCATGGTGTAGTGGTTATCGCGTCTGACCGGCAATCGGAAGATCCCGGGTTCGATTCCCAGGTGGTACTTCATTTTTCATTTGTTGTTTTCTCTTTCTCGTCTTGCGCGGAATATCTCCTATACAAGCGTCGTTCTTTACGTTATTTATACTGCGTGTTCTTTGCAGTTGAATGTATATAATGTTACGGCAAGCGGGAGGTGCCCCCTTGGGGCATTGGTTTCTGCGAGTATGTAGAGGAATTACGGCATTTGGAAGAGTGGAGTCCATGGTGTAGTGGTTATCGCGTCTGACCGGCAATCGGAAGATCCGGGTTCGATTCCCAGGTGGTACTTCATTTTTTCATTTGTTGTTTTCTCTTTCTCGTCTTGCGCGGAATATCTCCTATACAAGCGTCGTTCTTTACGTTATTTATACTGCGTGTTCTTTGCAGTTGAATGTATATAATGTTACGGCAAGCGGGAGGTGCCCCCTTGGGGCATTGGTTTCTGCGAGTATGTAGAGGAATTACGGCATTTGGAAGAGTGGAGTCCATGGTGTAGTGGTTATCGCGTCTGACCGGCAATCGGAAGATCCCGGGTTCGATTCCCAGGTGGTACTTCATTTTTTCATTTGTTGTTTTCTCTTTCTCGTCTTGCGCGGAATATCTCCTATACAAGCGTCGTTCTTTACGTTATTTATACTGCGTGTTCTTTGCAGTTGAATGTATATAATGTTACGGCAAGCGGGAGGTGCCCCCTTGGGGCATTGGTTTCTGCGAGTATGTAGAGGAATTACGGCATTTGGAAGAGTGGAGTCCATGGTGTAGTGGTTATCGCGTCTGACCGGCAATCGGAAGATCCCGGGTTCGATTCCCAGGTGGTACTTCATTTTTTCATTTGTTGTTTTCTCTTTCTCGTCTTGCGCGGAATATCTCCTATACAAGCGTCGTTCTTTACGTTATTTATACTGCGTGTTCTTTGCAGTTGAATGTATATAATGTTACGGCAAGCGGGAGGTGCCCCCTTGGGGCATTGGTTTCTGCGAGTATGTAGAGGAATTACGGCATTTGGAAGAGTGGAGTCCATGGTGTAGTGGTTATCGCGTCTGACCGGCAATCGGAAGATCCCGGGTTCGATTCCCAGGTGGTACTTCATTTTTTCATTTGTTGTTTTTCTTTCTCGTCTTGCGCGGAATATCTCCTATACAAGCGTCGTTCTTTACGATATATATATATATATATATATATATACACACCAGTTTGTATTAAGGTTTTTGTAATCCATTTACGCTCTTTATTCTGATTCATAGTTCAGGTCCATTATGACTGACTATATATGAATGGAATTGCAATAACGCACAATTTCCTCATTTAATGAAAGGAACTACGTACATAGATTATGGGTACGTTAAAATTATTGACAAGCTCTTGTAAGCTACGGTAGGTTAGGTGGCCAGTTTAGGTCAAGTTAAATTTAGGTAATTATATTTTGTACATACATGCATACATACGCGCCTCGGTGGTGTAGTGGTTAGCGTCGCTGACTATGAATCCATCGGCCCCGGGTTCGAGACCCGGTGACGGCAGCCGGCGTGCAGCAAAACCCAGCTGTTGATCCTTCCACACAAAGAAAGTGGTTGGTAGATAAATGGGTACCCTGGGTGGACTTAGTAGTTAAGACGCTGAACTGCTGGTGGTGGGGCGTGGTTCGGATTCCACGTTAAACGAACGTTCACGAGTCGAAATGGTTTATAAGTGATGTTTAATTACCATATATGTTCGAAAAATGAAATTAATAGCACGTACAGTTCAAAAAACTATTATTCGAACATTATCGAACATATATTTTAATTAAACATCACTTATAAACCATTTCGACTCGTAAACCTCGTAAATCTGAATAAAGCTATGCGCGACTTCCGAGACACCCTGTCGTGTATATGGATTTAGGATTTAAGGCTTAAAAATGTTTCTCTCTCTCTCATTGGTCAGCCTGAGAGAGAAATGAAACATCGTCCCTGATTGGTCAATTCATCTCTAACCCAATGTATCCCAACTGAGGCGTCGAGGAGAAAAAAAAAAATTAAGTTGCCGAATATTAAGTACGAATCAAAAAAACAAAATATCTTTACAAAAATCAAACAAAAAATGAAAACCTTAAACGTGTTTTTACAAAACAAATAAAAGTCGCTTGAGTTTGGTGATAAATTCGCCATAAATCTAAATGGACCCTTCTTACAACATTTATTTCTGCAACCACACAATTGCGTGTACATACCTTGAAAAATATTTTGCGTAGCGCTTATGTTGGTCCTGCGAGCCCAACGCTGCTTTGTTCACACAAAAAGCCGTAGGGGGAACAAGTATGCCGCGCAGCATTTTTCAGGGTTGCCAACCCAGTAGGTAAGTTCCAAGACGCGTGACGCGCGGGTCCAAATGGAATCAATGGGCACAAAAACCTATTATGGGAAACGAAAATCCTTCGGGGCCGGAGGTGAGCGAAACAAAAACAAGTGTAATTGGAATGCCTTGAACCAGAAGAGGTTGGGAACCACTGCTCTCACCCATCATGGTGTACAGGCCCTGCCTCCGTAGGCGGACTTCTGTAAAAGTGAAACATTTTCAGACGCCATCCCTTTATTACTCCGTAAGGATATTATATATATATATAATATATATATATATTAGTGGTGGACCGGATATCCGCATCCGCACTTGACTGCGGATGTTATGCGGATATTACCTCTAATAAATTATGCAATTTACAATTAAATTAGCTTATAAAGTAGCTTATAAGGCCCAGTCATGCACATTTCATGTAAAGTATTAATTAATTATCACAGGCCTGCAAAATTGAGGGTCCTAAAAACTTTTTTGAAATTGTATGCTGGTTTTATAGGAATTTGGGGTGCTAAATCCAAAAACGGCCTCAGATTTGCTCCATCACGTATAGTTTTTTCACAATTTGCTGACGTTTTTATGTTGTAATATGTTACTGAATAAAATAAGTAGTGAAGAATTACCACATGAAACCTATTTCCTGACCATTTCTGAATATATTTATTTTAAAAAACTATAAAACTTGGATACTTACATCTTTACTTAGTGGAATGGCTTAGTAGTCCCGTCTTCTTTTGCCAGTGAAGCTGCGCCTGTTGCATTTCCTTTTGTGCGCTGCTTCCGGATTTTCACGATGCAGCATCCAGCAATAATCCCCCATCATATTAACGTTCCACCGGCCTTGGTATCTCTTTTCCATCTCCTTAATGTCTTGATGGAAACGTTCTCCCTGTTCCTCACTTACTGCACCTAGATTTTCTGGGAAAAAGTCCAAGTGTGCATTCAAGAAATTAATTTTGATACTCATTCAGCATCCCAAAGCTTTGAATTTCTCCAGCATGTTTTCAACAATGAGTGCATATTCAGGGTCCTTATTATTCCCAAAGAACTTAGTAACCACACTTTTGAAGGAATTCCAAGCCTCTTTTTCTACTTAAGTCATCGTAGACAAGAAGTTTTCATCTGACAGCAGTCTTCTAATGTCTGGGCCTACAAAAATACCTTCTCTTAATTTTGCTTCTGATAGGTTAGGGAACTTCTTGCAGAGGTACTTAAAGCATTCTCCACTTTTTTCTAATGCCTTAACAAACTGTTTCATAAGGCCTAGTTTTATATGAAGATGTGGTAGAAGTACTTTCTTTGGGTCAACAAGATTTTTACGCAAAATATTCTTGCTTCCAGGTTCTAGAGATCATCTTTGTGGCCAGTGTTTTTGCTCCCAGTGTTGACTCTTTGCTCTGCTATCCCATTCACAAAGGAAACATGGGAACTTAGTATATCCTCCCTGCTGCCCCAGAAGCATGCACAATACCTTAAGGTCTCCACAAATCATCCAGTGATGATCATAATATTTTATCTTTGTAAGAACCAATTCCAAATTCTCATAACTTTCTTGGAGATGTACCGAGTGACCAACAGGTACAGAGGCATACTTGTTCCCATTGTGCAAAAGAACAGCTTTTAGACTTCTTTTAGAAGAGTCGATGAAAAGTCTCCATTCATCCGCTTTGTACTCAATGCCAAATGCCTGTACCAAACCATCAATATCACTACAGTAAACTAAATTGCCCTCATGTGAAAAGTAGTGAATAAACTCCTTTTCTCTTCTTCTATACAAATATATCGATGTTCCAGCTGATAATAAATTTCTTTCTTTTAATCTGGAGCCTAAGAGTTCAGCAGATTCCTTGGATAATCCCAAATCTCTCACTAAATCGTTTAGTTCAGATTGAGTGAACAACTGGGGGTCTTGACTTCCTATATCACAGTGAAATTCTTCATGATCAGTATCTGAACCAGAATTACTAGGCAAATCTTCCAATGTTTCTGGTGGAAGCGGAACTGGAACTTCTGGCCCATGAGGAACAGGTCGAAAAGCTGATGGAAGATTTGGATAGAATATGGCTCTCTTATTTTTTGAGTTATAGCCTTTAACATCACAAGAGCAAAAATAGCAGTCATCACAGTGATTTTTTGGCTCCCTCCATACCATTGGCACACCAAATCTGAATGCTTTCTTTTTTCCTTTACACCATTTCCTTAGATCCTCTACGCAAATAAAACAAACTTTGTGTGGTGCCCATGGTTTGTCTTGGTCTCCTAGTTTCATTCCAAAGTAGGCATGGCACACTTGCCTAATAAAATTTGTTACGTTTCTTTGATGTTTCTTGATCACAAATTCCCCGCATATGTAGCCAGAAGCTGTCGGGACTGTTGACACATCCACAGCTAGCCATGATTCACAACTTACTACAGCACCCAAAACACAATAAGAGTCTTGAATTTAATTTAATAAAGGCTAAATAAGGCTTTCCGGAAATCTGGCATTTTCTCGAAGTCGCTTCACAAAAAAATCGAATTTGTGAAATAACTTTGTGTCGTATGACATTTTTATTGTGTTTTTCGAATTCAGCACACAAAAATACATTGTAAACAGCTAAAATTATTAAAAAAGTTTTTCCATCGCAGGCCTGTGAATTATTAATGAACAAACAAATAAACTTCAAAATATAAATACGTGGTAACACAGAAAATTGAATGAAACTTGTTTCACTGAATTTTCTGTGGCTGAAACTGTTGAGAAAGTTATTTTTATCATAATGAAAACATTAATATTAATTCTTATGCATTGCCTGCCATAATAGTAATATCACGAAATTTGAAAAATTATGTCATATATTCATAATTCTATATTATATTGATAGATTAACTAAATATCCGCACCCGCGGATATTGAAATAAAAAATCCGCATCTGCATATATTGAAAAACTGACATCCGGTCCCCAACACCAATTCCCGTCAATCAGTAAAGTTAAGCGACATTGGTTATGGGTAGTATGATAGTTGGATAGTTTGCGTTTAAATGTATTGACTTGTGGCTGGGATCCCACGTAAAGCTGTAGGTCCCCTCCGTCACATAAGCCTTGCTCTTAACGAAGGAGGTTAAACAACACACAAACACACACACTTATATCAGCCATCAGGTTGACCATGTAAAAGACCAACATACGAACTGCTACGAGGTTACGTGGTGTGTGTGTGTGTGTGTGTGTGTGTGTGTGTGTGTGTGTGTGTGTGTATAGCTTAACCCTTTCACTCACTGGGTAGACAGTTGTATAGCTGAAAAATAAACCATATTGATTCTTATATAACCACACATAAAAGCAAATTTCTTTTTTACCCTATGTCATAATTCGTGAGTGAAAGGGTTAAGCGAGCAGAATGTCAACGACTTTGACGTGCCCATAAACTCGGAGTATTATACCCATTTTAATGGAGCGTAGGTAGTTAAAGGTTACTTTTTTTTGTTAACATTTAACTTTTTGTTTTAATGTATATAAACAAAGTTAACGTTAATGTATTTATAAGTAGATATATGATTTGGTAGACAGACATAGGTAAATAAAACGATAGGCTATTCACCGCAAAACTACGTACGAATTGTGTCAAAACATTCACGCCTTGCTGCTTATGTGAAATATGCGTGACCAATTTTAAACCTAATTTTTTTAATCTTTTTTGTTAGGCGTGAATAAAGCTAAAATTTGGCAAAATAGTACCAATACCAAAGTCTCAATGTACTAAATGATTGAGGGGCGTTAAAGCAACGAATGACTTA